>OY735274.1:5905427-6172282 GCA_963457715.1 Argyresthia albistria | reverse complement strand
TTGTAGCGTGCCTCTTACAAAAGAACAATCGATGTCGCGGCGTCTGAGGCATTTAGTCGTGGGACTCAGTACAGCCTCCAGCTATGTCTGGTAGCCGTTGTAATTTGCAGCGTTGTACTCGATACTAAGACTAGGTTGAGGTTCAACCGAGGTATGAGCAATAATTTTATGGATACGTTGACAATCAAATCCAGAGAAGGCGTACGGTCATCACTACATCTATTTCTTATGGAAATACTTAGGGCTTTTGGTACGATTATGGTGTCACTTGGCCTGCACCCCAGGCTCGTACACTTTTTCATTTAGTGCATTATCGGCTATCTCTTCCAGCGTTGTCCAGTGTATCCTTTCTTGGTTGACCATTGCCATTTCATAGTGCTCCAAAATCTTCCTAGAATCACATGCACCCACATACCTAGGCCAGGACAGTCTAAGATACTGCACCACATAGCTAAATAATAATGAAGGCATTACCACACCTTGAACGTCTGCCTCAATGGGATAAACAATAGAGCCTTCAACCGCCATGAAAGGTAGTTTAGATCCATTGTTCCGTATCTGTACGGGGTGAGATGTTTACCAGCTCATTAGCATTTTGTAGGCTACCCACTTTGGCAGATATTGACGTGTACGTATAAACTTAAACATTTTCGATTGTAGTCAATTAAAGTGGTTATCGTCAGCTTTATAAGGCTTCCTCCGAGGCCTGGCTGACTGAAGGTGGAAACTTTGTAGTCCTTCTACTCACTTTTACTACCTATTTCTTTATTGGCATCTAAAATGGGAACAGCAGTGATCGACGTCTGGTTCTGAACATAACTTGGTGACGTCATTAGTAACGTCGTGACTGACTGTCTGTCTACCTACACTGGTTGCGTAATAAAGTGGAGGGTCCACTACTTTCGTAGGATTGACGAAAAATTTACACGTGCACGGTTCAGGGACTGAGGACAAAGGTAACTATTATAGCTTCAACCTCAAGGTACCTTAATATATTAAATTAACCTGCACTGGAGCTGTGTTCCATAAGTAAAATATATGAATCTTTATGTCTCAAGTAAATAAAGATCTTTTAAAAACAAACAATATATGAATCAAACAACAGGTCACGCCATGGTTCTTGAAACTTGAATGTCATCAAAGGAAGGGGTCGCACTGCATGTGTACAAAAGAGACGCTTACGTGGGCGAGAGAGAGGTGAGAGTTCGCTCTGAAGACAAACAACCTAGCTGTACCATACTGATTTTTCTCGACTCATCGAAGTTTCCTAATTCTCAAGATGGTCAGATACTTGCTGTTATAATCTTACATAATCGTTTACCGGCTCGCCGATTAAGCCAAAGGTGCAACTTAAAGGTCACACAAGTAATTTGCAGTATTTTGTCTCGATTTTGCGAGAATATAATAAATAAGCATTTGATTGGGGATTGGGAACGTGGGAAAGTATTTGAAAAGGGCCACAGATTTGATAATAGTCATCACTACAGAGGACAGGGACAGCTAGTCAACCACGTAATACGAAGGTATGTAATGGAGTCGCCAAAGCTAACCCGTAGTGCTTGTGAGAGCTAAAGACTACAATCACAAATCACAGCCATACCCTAAAGACCATCTAAAAAATCGAATTAAACCAGATATTACTCCTAAAACCCAATCAAAAAAACAGCTTCAAAAGTGTTCAACAATCATTTATTTCAATCCAATGAGGTCATAAATACTTTTTTCTGAAAAAGAAATGAGTTTTTTGTTATTCAACCGGCCAGTTACGTTCGAGAAACCTGTCACACAGTCACCCGTGGTCGGACGGAACCAGTTAGAAATGTTGCTAACTCGGTACGCACATATAACTTGGCCCGCCTTCCGTCTCCGCTTGCGTCTCCGTGCCGGCGAATAGGTCGTTAACTCGGGGAGTGTTGTCCCTTTTCTTCCATCAGGCAAACGGTTTTATGAAGTTTTGAGGCAAAGAAATACTGATCAAACATACGAGTAGCATCACGGGTTTTTACCATACGGGTGGCAGCAGGTTACGATTGATGTATTAGCTGCATTTGCGGTATTCAGAACTGAAACTCAAAAATTACATTCACTTACTTTTAGGGTACCGTATCCGAAGGGTGCCAAACGGGACCCTATTATTAAGGCTCCGCTGTCCGTCTGCCCGTCCGTCCGTCCGTCTGTCCGTCCGTCAGCGGGTCCTAGAGCTCGAACCGTATTAGCTAGAAAGTTGAAATTTTCGCAGAATGTGTATATCTGTTGCCACAACAACAACAAATACTGAAAAACGAGAGATATTACAAATTAAAGG
Organism: Argyresthia albistria; assembly: GCA_963457715.1. Classification (NCBI taxonomy): domain Eukaryota; kingdom Metazoa; phylum Arthropoda; class Insecta; order Lepidoptera; family Argyresthiidae; genus Argyresthia; species Argyresthia albistria. Next base: position 6,169,977 of record OY735274.1, on the reverse strand, counting down.
GGGTCCCCATACAAGAGACGTGTATTTAATTTTCTTTTTGTTTTTGTTTCATTTTTTGAGTGCTTAAGTTGTGTTGTACGATGGTACGGTACCCTTCTTGTGCGATTCCGACCCGCACTTGACCGATTTTTTATTTAACTGAGATCTCTTGTGTGGAAAATAATAGCAATTATGATATGATATGGATACCGAAGTAGATATAAGAAACTAGAATTGCGCTTGGGTATTAAAATATGTAATTTTTGAGCATTATGTTAATTGAACCCAGTAGGTATGTAGAAAGTTTTAATATGTATGGTGTATGTAACCAATAATATGTCAGAGTAAATCCAAGATCACGTATTTCCGCAGATGTGAGCTTTCTGATTTCACGGGGCCAAAATATTAATTAATATGTTAATAGGTATCATATTATTCAAACAAACAAATGAATAATTATAATATGCTCGCAGGAAAAGAAAAAAGCGATGAAGTATTTATGAATGTAAATATTCATATTCAATAAGCAGCAAATATAATGAATGAAACTAGCTGCTAAATGGCCATAATGCCGATTGACGTAGTAATGCCTGTTTTATACAGATTGGTGTCCGTCCGTAAAGAAAGGGTGTCCAGCAGCAGATTATCAACTTTCTAAGGACCGCTAACATTTTTGTAATGGATAATTACTGCAAAGATTTAGGAGCATTTTTGCTCGAAAAATCCTTCTGTGTAAAAACCCAACATCAACGGCACATGGCGTCATCAAAAGAAGATCATCAGATAATCAAGATATATTAACTGAGATACCTTGGAAAACTAGACGGGGTAGGGAAATGTGGATAGTTGTTTCTATTACGTGTTACCTATAGATATACATTCGCAGACGAGCAGTTTCTCAAGATTCAAAGGGTAAGGGAGTGCGGCGCGGGCGCCCAGTTCCACCGTTTCCAACGACAAAACGTTAACTCTATAATCGGTTATGTGATGGCTTTAGATCTCCGGATAATCTCTGGATAAGTTCGTGAACGCGTTGATGTCTTTTCTATTGAGATGTAAACATGGCACATACATAAATGTAAATACCTAAGACTTTCTGCAAAGCTTTGAGGCATCACGATAAATTGATAATATATTTGATTTAAATTAAAACGATTTACAGCAGACTCACTGAACCAGTTACAATTACTCGGTACTTCACCCGTGCGATTCAATAATGTTGTAAAGTAAAATCGCTTCATATCAAGATGATTGTTGTAATTGTCGTAAAAAATATTACGTCCATTCTTACAAACGGACCGGGTTTTCGGTTTGTTTACGGTTATTAAGTAATCCGCGGTTTTTTTGTGTGATAGGTTCAAAACTAATAGTAATCGAAAAATTCTATCACTTAACGTAACAATCTAAAAAAAACATCCAAATCATTTATCATTAATTCATTAGTCATACCTAGTAACTTCAACACATGACTACATCTGTGACGGATTCAATCTTATATCATGTGTGCCGAGATTTTGCTTTCCATACAGCTTTCACTATTTTCGCAGTTTTGGCTAATTGCGCAATTCTCAACGACAGCATTCGATATAGTACCTTATAGATCGGAATCGCAGTGAAGTATATTTCCTAAGATCCGAAGAGTGTTTGACCTTCACCCATCTGTTACTGCGATAAAACTTGGTTTTTATCATGTATACTAGGAAATACATTGCGAGTAGGTTGCCTAGCAAAATCCTGGCAAGGCTATGATTAATTTAACATTTAAAAATAAAAGGCCTTTTATATCAAGAATGCGTGGACGTATCAAGTTGAAATTTATACCAATTACTCAAGTCTATGGTCCCTTAAAGCTGTGAAAAAATCAAGCTTAACGCAATCGAACTCTACGATCATTTATGCCGTAATTTTGTTTACATGGATGACATTATACTTGTATTTTTATGTAGTTACTTAATTGCACCAGTTACGAGAGGTAGCAATCTACAAGTGTGATCGGAACCCTTAGCGCGCGAGTCTTACTCGCACTCGACCGTTAATTAATTAATCATAGCCTTGCCAGGATTTTGCTAGGCAACCCACTCGCGAAGTATTTTCTAGCATTCAGAAATTGATAAAAACCAAGTTTCATCGCAGTAACAGATGGGTGAGGGTTGAGGTCTCTCGGATCTTAGACCAATAGAGTCTATGATTGTTTTCCGTATGTTGTTGATCTTTGCTTTAAGGTGAATTAGAAATTAGAATTGACATAATTAAATTATGATCAATCGCAAAACTTTTACTCAAAACATTTCTATGAATTCCTTTATGCAAGAAAACAAAACATACTAAAGGAAAATATATAAAAAGGCGAGCTTATCTCTAAACATCATTATTATGTTGCCATACGGGGTGGCAGAGGCCCAGTGTCAGTTGTAACAAAGCCAGACAATTGAAGAATTTTCAAATAATGACTCATAGTCTAAACACAAGTTCGCAATAAACGCAGGCGCAGTTTCACGGTATCTAGGCTACACAGTATATTTACTCACATTTTCCTTCACCACACAATACCATTGTTATACACCGCCACAGTTAATACGTCTGCCCCACAATCAACACTAAACCGTAACCCCTACACGATAAGGTGCAAGCCTATCGACATATAACTTGGCTGGAGTACCGTAGTCCCACGACGTTGACCGCATGACAAGCGGTCAATCGCAAAGTTTAGAACACGTAATACAGGAACCGCTTTACATGCAATCAGGTACTGAAAATGATAAATACATACACACACGATTTTTAGGGTTCCGTACCCGAAGGGTGCCGAACGGGACCCTATTACTGAGACTTCGCTGTCTGTCCGTCCGTCCGTCCGTCCGTCCGTCCGTCCCTCCGTCTGTCTGTCACCAGGCTGTATCTCATGAACCGTGGTAGCTAGACAGTTGAAATTTTCACGGATGATGTATTTCTGTTGCCGCTATAACAACAAATACTAAAAATCAAAAGAAATTTAATATTAAGGGGGGCTCCCATACAACAAACGTGAATTTTTTGCTCATTTTTGCTCGATATTGATAATGGTAGCAGGTAGACGCTTAAAATGTTCACAATATATTGAGTATAAATATTATTCACTTAAAAAATAAATAATTAAATAAATATTTAGGGGGGGCTCCCATACATTTATTTTTTGCGGTTTTTTTATAGATAATGGTACGGAACCCTTCGTGCGCGAGTCCGACTCGCACTTGGCCGGTTATCATATTTGCTTCTTTCTACTGATGAAAAGATGACCTATATGCCGTTGCTGTCGCTTGCTCGAATGGTCCAATTCAAGGGCCAGAAGCAATCTGCGTGCCTGTATATGTGTGAATGTTTACGTTTCATACATTACGCAAAATGCTTAGACAGAGGGCCAAGCGTATGACGGTTCCATAACTAATTGTTCTAACATCGCAAAGTTCACACAGATTATAAAACTAAAATTGCTCATGTTCATGCGAGTCTTACTAGGAAAGTAATATTACGTTAATTAGAACTAAGTGAACTTACTGCTACACAGGTGCGAATTGGTACCTTAATACCTACGCATAAAGGCGATTCATGCTGTTAGCAAAACGGTAAGGGCACACAAAGGAAACAAAAACTTGTGTTTATTTTGTTGTGAAGATTGAAAAGGGTTAATTGTGTTTTTTTATTTTGTTATCCTGGTTTTTTAAGGCTTTGTTAGTCTTGCCATGTATGAGTTATAAGGACTTGGTTCTCTCTTGTACATATTTTTTTTATACCTTTCTTCAAGACGATTAGCTTGTCCCCGGTCGCATTGCCGTATGAACTACAGGTTTTTGGTTTGTTTAGTATGTTTATTTTCCCAGCAATCTGCACTGCAGTTACAATCCACTATGAATTTAGAAGTCCACATTTTCATACATACCTACGAAAAGTAATGTGGGAAGTTTTTAACCACAGCCAATTTAACCTCCATAGACCCGGGGTAGATTTTTTCGAATTTCTTCTTGAAACTATTTTGGCATGGTACAGCATATTTCGAACAGGATAATGAACTTTTTGAATGTCCTAAATTTAGGACAAAAATACTACCCCCGTGTCTCTCAGGAGGGTCACCTTCACGTTTATTGATTGACGATCGATCGATCGATCGATCGGTCGGTCGGTCGGTCGGTCGATCGATCGATATCGATTGATTGATTGTAAATGGATCTAGGTGGGCTGGCCTACGTAGTAAATTAGCATGAGCCCAGGTGGGCTACTATCAACTCTTATAGCAGGACCTAAACAGGGCAGTTCTGCTTTTTTCATACAACATAACCCTTCAGGCCCAGCAATTTCCGATTCTTACTGTATTCTTACTAAGAAAGAAGGGGGTTGAAGAGCCTGCACCGGGCCCATTTCAGTTAATTGCCTCTGAGCGAGCGGTGACCTCTCTTCCTCGCATACCTAGGGTAAAAGGGGAAGAGATGGAGAGAGGGGTGACATTTAACTCGAAATCTTGGCGCGACATAATAAACATAATGCGGAATTCGTGTACATGACATAACAAATGACTGAATGAAAAAAAAAACGTACTAAGGCGAGCTTATCGGTAGGTGATCATGAGGATATTTACTCCGCTGTAACACCAAGGGGGTCCTCCATAGGGGTTGTTCTGTTGCCTTTTAGGTCTGTTTTTGAGATATCTTTCTAATTATGACATATTTATGGTACTCTATATATATCCCACTAGTGGCACCCAAGCGTGTGACCCTTCCAGTGTAACGAAAACGAAAAACAATGGTCAGTAAAATATCTACTTAACAACTGTCTGATTGTCTGTCCGTCCGTACGGGTGTACTGATGTATGACCTGCTTCGTGTTAGATTGGCTTGCTCGTATCTCAAGAAGTCTTGGCTTTCGTTTCGACCTGGAACTAACGATATGAGTGTGAGCGGGATTATGACGTCGCGAGAGATAATTCTCTATAATATTTTTGATTTCGTACACATACCCGAGGATAGGAAGAATCAGCATCAGATATGAGTATGCCAGATGATCAAATAGAAAACATCTTCACAGCAAAAGTGTTAAAATTATGTCACCATCCATGTTAACGCAGAGGACGTTGACATTTTGTCATTCTGGATGGTAGAGGTGTATAGTTCTCGCGTGCTTACTTGTATCTGATGCTCGCTATCTGTGTCATAAAAATCAAAATGGTTTGAGCATTATTTCAGTAGACACATATTCACACGTTCATACATTACTTATTCATAAGACAGCTATATTACTCAGCAGGTAGTTGGCTACATAAAAAGCACTGTAATGTAATATGTAAAGCCGCTGTGCGCAAGCGCACGGAGCATAAAAGGTGTACTGACCTTGGCCTAATCAGAGCTGCTTTTATTTTCTTTTATGTCATTGTCGAATGCAACAAACGTCTTATGATTTAATTAAGATTTTAAACATCCTTATTTCTACTTAATTCTTTTTTTTACTTTCATACTCGGAAGCATGGAAGACGTACAAATCTGACGGATTCTGGATGGTAGAGGTGTATAGTTCTCGCGTGCTTACTTGTATCTGATGCTCGCTATCTGTGTCATAAAAATCAAAATGGTTTGAGCATTATTTCAGTAGACACATATTCACACGTTCATACATTACTTATTCATAAGACAGCTATATTACTCAGCAGGTAGTTGGCTACATAAAAAGCACTGTAATGTAATATGTAAAGCCGCTGTGCGCAAGCGCACGGAGCATAAAAGGTGTACTGACCTTGGCCTAATCAGAGCTGCTTTTATTTTCTTTTATGTCATTGTCGAATGCAACAAACGTCTTATGATTTAATTAAGATTTTAAACATCCTTATTTCTACTTAATTCTTTTTTTTACTTTCATACTCGGAAGCATGGAAGACGTACAAATCCGTCAAGCCGTTTGTATCAAAATGTACATGCATACACTTAAAAAACGTTACCCTCCTTATGGTGCAGACGGGAAATAATAATGTCTAAGTACATAAACTGAACATTTACCTTCTGACACTCATCTAAGGTCATCACAACCGGAGGGTTCCACGCTGAGTAATCCTATCTCACTTTGACTTACAAAATGTCGCTGTATAGCCGACAAATTAACGCAGACACCTCACGCCGTATAACTTTATCATTGCAGGAGGGTCTAAGATATGTGGTTGTAACCTACCTATACATTACAAGCTGTCCATGGAACTCGATATCATGTAAGAATACCATTGAGAGGGTCAGAAGTTGCAGGGTCTTTGGTTTAGGAATATATCGTGATTACTATTTTTAACACTAGCATTGCATGCAGAAGGGAGAATATTTTCTTCACTATGTTTTATGCGATTGATGTATTTGTTTGCAAATGTCTTCTACAGCCTAATATTAATATCAGAATAAGTATTTATGTTTTGAGTATTTTGCACATACTTAATAGTTTGGTTTTCAACATTAGTCATAGGTAAGGAATTTGTTGAGATGCGATTCGAAAAAACATCTGAATTATCTCTCAGATCTTGTGAAGGTATTTGAGGTTTCTTGAGATAATTACGAAGGTATTTCTTACCTGAGATGGCGTTTTTAACATATTTCTTTCTAACAATATACTTTAAAGTTGCGCTCTCCAGCGCAGAAATGCCAATCCAGTGCACGCACTACCATAGAAATCAATACAAAGCAACAAATCCGCCCGCTCCGTACGCTCCGATTCCGACGCAGTGGACGCGCAACTTTAGTCTATCTATATATAGAACCGCAAAATGTTAACCAGTAAGTACTTACGTATATTTTAGTGGTTTTTATAAATAACAAAAACATTACGTCAAGGCCCAAAAAATAACACATAACTCTCATCAATCGTTTAACTTAGATATCGTTAAACACATAACTCTCATCAATCGTTTAACTTAGATATCGTTAAACACATAACTCTCATCAATCGTTTAACTTAGATGTCGTTAAAAGTGCACGTAAACTACGAGTCAAACGAGTTTATCAATTGTTTCGTTGTTCGAAGAAAAAACCATTACAAAACGATCTAAAGACATTTACTTCCTTATGGCGTATACAATTTCCTTGTACCTAGTCTTATTGAGTGTTAACTAACATTCCTCAGAGCTGTTGCGTTGCTTCTCTATTACTATACCCGAGCGGTGATCTAAGTGCTGGCTGACATCCTCGTTAAATACCACGCTTGCTGTTTCACTGCGTACTATGCATTTCCATAATGTTGGATAACTCTATCATCATAATTTATAGAACACTCGAAACAGATAGTTGTATGTAATCAAATCATAATCAGTCTATTAATCATAACATAACGTCACGCCTTTTCCCATACGTACGAGGTGCCAATTTTAGGGTTGCTGTTTTGCGTAGGGGCAAGCCAACGCCCCGCAGCAATTGAGATATAAAGGTATCAATTAACGCTAACTAAAAGCAATCACCCTCCAATTACACCAATTCAAATTCAGTTACACCGAGTCAGTGTATAGTTTAGAACAGAGACTATAATCCAATTGACTGCGCCTGCGGGGGAATGCGGCTCGCCAAACGTTGCATTCAACAAACGTTCGCATACGCAACCTATGTACGATGACGGGCCGCGAGACAGTTTCGCAGCGGCTGACCAATCACAGCTCTCTTACCTCGTCCCCCGCCGCCCGTAAATTGGTGAGCTGTGTTTCAAAGAAAAATGTATCTGTGCGCTCTCCACTGGATAAGTGCTCCCTGGTTTAGAAGCAATCAGCAAGGCCGGGCGGTGGCTAACGGGACGGCACGGGCTCATAGTTAGCAGTTACGCGACTTGTCATCGGCCCCTCAGCCTCAGCCACGCCTCAGCCGAGGCAGAAATAGACTTGGTTACGGAAACCAGATTGGTAAATGGTTGGGGAAACGGAACGTGTCATGCGTAAGAACTCTCGGGTGTGATCCCGTTAGACATCAACAAAAAAATACTCGTTTTTAAAACAAAACATTGCGTGCTTTTTGACATACGGTGTGGCAGGGCCACAATAGGTTTGTGGCCAAGGTAATCCAATAAATCTAGGAACAAGTCTTAAGTTGAAGCATTATGTAGGTACAAAATGGCTTATCATTCTCAGAATTGTATATTTCTAGCAGATATATTTTATAAAGTCAATTTTGTGCAAAAAAAGACAGCATTTGATGGCACTTTTACATGACGTCATTCTGTTGTTATTTCATAGAACTCAGGAACAAAAGTTCCATTTTGTCAGTTCATAAAAAGTATCTATTTTGACTTGACAGGCCACAAGCCTATTGCGGTTTTAGCCAGATATTCAATACTCCAATCTGCGTGACAGGTGGCGAGCCCATCGCCACAGTATAATTTTTCCGGTTGTCGAAAATGAAACCTTTGGGCAAAACTGCCTTCTGGCTCTTTATGGGCTGAGCGTTGATTCAGTCATGAATACCCGCGACACACGAGAAGCCCTCCGGACCTGTTGTACCATTGGCCAGTACCATTGTGGTACTAGTTTATCCCGCTTGTACCATTGACCAAAATACAAGTAAATAATTCGGATGTTTTGAGTACGCACCTACCCTTGATTTAGAAAAATTGAGCATGCATAGCTGCATCTCTGGTGCATTTAACCAGGAATTCACTAATCAGCGATGAAGCAGTAGAATTCAACAAATGGTAATGGTTTGCAGAGTATGATGCATTTGAACGTTAAAATAGTATTTTAATTGGAAAATATGCGGTTTGTCACTAGCTTATTATTTTTGCACTCTCTCCTCTAGAGAAATTACTCTCTTTCTCGGTGATATGATATTAATTAGTTTCTACAGCGTCTTTGTTTAAGTTTGTTTTAAGTTTTAAAAAATAAATTAAATAAAATTTAAAAAATCTTAATAGATTATTATTTTTATGCAATTATAATAGCCACTAAAGAAGTGTGTAACTAATCCCCAACTATTTAACGTGGTCATTCATTGGAATATATCTAAATAAAACAGGCTCATTATGAAACATCAATCAATTCTAATTGCTCCACAATTAACTGAACAAATTACTCGTCGCAATTCTGCTAATTTCGCGGATTAGCAAAATCGTCTTCTTTTAATCTGATATTTCCACATTAGCCTAAAGTCCTTCTACAGAGTCGTTTGTATTCTTTAACGTCAAATATTCAGTAGGTAATGTACATTAAACAGACCATAGGTTATATCTTTTGCTTAACATACGTAATGTTAATACAGTTTAGTTATATTTATTGCCTGTTATAAGAAGTTCAAATAAGCTCTATGTGATGGATTATTTTGCTTACATGAAAAAAAATAAAATGAAAAATGTTTATTAAAACAGAACACTATTATAAGTTACATGGTTGGTTGGTCCACTGTTTGCCGAGACATCACGGTATGTTATCCAGTAGTCCTTACATAGGGCTAGAGCTCGTCTAAGCTGAAATGACGCGCCCCACTCCTTAGTTTTGTATGACAAGTAAATACAAAACCAAGGAGTGAGGCGCGTCATTTCAGCTTAGACGAGCTCTACGGTTCTTCTTGAGATAGGCCCTTACCGCCGTTAAATATACAGATAAAAATAATTCGCCCATCGATAACTTCGGTTATTAACGTCTCTTTGACCGCTTATGTTCCCGTATGCCCTATTGCAATGCAAAATGTTGTCGAATTTAGTTTGCGCTTGCGCCTATGCGCTTAACATTATGCACAACTTGTGCAATCTTACTCTGGTATGCGGTTGCATGATCACTCGATAAGACGCGATTACTATGGCATCATGAATGGGTACTCATGTAGATAAGATAGGTACAGTCACGTCGGCATCATGTGCTGTAGAACGTGTAGACCATATGACGAACGTAATAAGTATGGTGGAAAGCATAGAGGTTAGGAGGTCTGGAGAGCGCGACTGTAGTTTCTTAGATCTGGGGGCAATTCTGGCGCTAGCGAGATCATGTCCATGGTCGAAATATCGATTTTGAGATACCGAAATCTCTATCAAAAACAAGAAAAAGCTATTTTTACGACTAGCCTTTCGACCAACCAAAATATCTCGACCCGTTTTCGATCGAAATAAATATGAATCGAGATTGTTTTAAACCGATATCTCGACTGGGCAGATGATCTCGTTAGCGCGAGAATCGGGGGCCAGAGAGATGTCGTTTTGTGGCGAGTTCTGTGCTGCTGTTGTAATCATTTGTACGCCGAAATTACCTTGGACGTTGCAGATAGGTCCACAATTTACAACAGTAAAAGTTTTTATCTAGGTTTTTTTAATTTTTGAGCAAGCCCAAGGTTGACAAATATTGGATAAAAAAAGGTACATCCCTTTGTTTTCAGGGTGAAAACAGATTTCACTCACTAGTCACAGATACACCTCTCCCTCTTGTGATAATATTCTATCTATAACTCGCTCTGAGGACAATTGCGACGACAGACAGACAGTATTAGACAGACACTCATTTCCCATAAACTGAATGTGTTCCGGAGTTAAGTAAAGGTAGTAGGTAGTACATAAAAGAGTGTCCTTAATTGCAGAGAAATGTAAAACAATTAGCACAAACTTCAATTGGCTTTCAACTGAGCTTGCTAAATAGAGATATTCGCATTCCAAATACCCACAAAATTTGCATCGAACCACACCACTATCTTTAAACAACAATGCGTCTTAATTGCTTAGCAATTCTTGGCAATTAACATGAAAATGCTGTGCCTCTATCCGAAGGTAAATCGACAAGCTCTATTCATCGGAATGCAGTAGAGACGGCAACCTCCGCGATCCGAATACCTGAGTTTGCAAATATCAAATGCACGTTGCCACGCGATTAACGACTGTAACACCAGACTATATCGAATAGTTGGTGTAGTTTCTGCACCTTCAAAAGAAATCATTGACCTTTTGTACTTTGTTTGGTTTACTAAACCCCGACGGAAAAAGAAGTGTTATCAACTTTATATCACTACTTGATAGTAGTAGTCGTAAAATCCCTCCACCAACCCGCACTGAACAAGCGTGGTGGAGTATGGCTCAATCTTACTCGCGTTCGGGTAAAGGCCTGTGCCCCTCGGTAGAGACATTAATGGGCTACATTTACTTTTACTTTATTAGTTTGAAGGGTTCTGTCTGTCTGTGTGTATCTGTCGGTGGCACTCTAGCGCTCGGTGGTAAGCGGTTGGACGGATTTTAAGGCGCTTTTTTAATTGGCAGTAGTTCCCTGTTTTGTTTTGAAAGTAAATAGCCGAACAAGGAAAAATTTACAGTTATTTAATTATCAAAATGTGTGACTTTGTTTTAGTATCAATAGTTATTGTGTTACATACATTTGTCATGTATTTGTTATTAAATGCATATTGTATGTTCAGGACGATGTTCTGGTAATCAACATTGCCCTCTGCAGGTAGGCACGGTATTGTATTATTCTGTTACTCAATAAACCAATTATAGGTTGGCTCAGCAATCGAGCAATTTTCGTGAAAAGCAATAACTTCGACGGGTTATCATTGCGCAACCTTCTCAGCTACTGTTAGAGTATTATTTTTACGATTCTGCCTTTTAGTTCAACCCGGATGATGTGAGAAGACGTTTGTGACAAATGCTTTGCACTTTGGTTGGTCATGGTCATCTAACTACACACCCGCCACAGAGATCGTAACTATAACTTTTACGCATCTTGGATACTATCCAAAGTAGACAATCATTAATCATTCAGGGCAAACCCATCGCCATATTTAGTGATTAGGCTGGACCGTATAATAAGATTCGTCGCACTCAGCCAGCCTCAACCCTACTTGACTATACCACTGTTAATTAACCTATAGAAGTTAACCGTCTAAATTGCGATGCGTGTAAGCAGGCGTTTAATCCCACAGTGTAATAGACCAGGGGCTCGATGCTGCTCTGAGAAACGCACTTATATTGGAACGCTACCGCTTCTAAAACACCCAAAATGGCGTCATTTGGTATGCTCCTAAAGAATCGCAAATACATCGTAAATAGATTGCAAGCAAGCGTACATACGCTTTGTTTGCAATCTATCAAATGACGCCAGTTTGGGTGTTTTAGAAGCGGTAGCTTTCCAATATAAGTGCGTTTCTCAGAGCAGCATCGGGCCCCAGTTTATAAAGCGGCATGAAAGCTACAACCGTGAAGAGCAAACGGCCTACGCGATTCACAACAGTCGAGTAATTATTTGGGGCCACGTCAATGACTGGTTATCACGGAGTGTGACTGTCTATGGATACGGTTATCACGGAGTGTGATTGTCTATGGATACGGTTATCACGGAGTGTGACTGTTCATCGGGCTTGTTGACTTCATTATAGTAATGAAGAACGATGGATATCAAATTGCAGATTGAAGAACTGGCCCCGTAGATTACATGCAATTACTTGTATCACGCGCAACGATAAGAAAATGTATGCGATTTGACATTTTGAGAACGCCTTTGGTCTATCTGTTTTATATGTTTTGTTTAGGCCCGGTCTCTCAAGAGACGGATAAACAGTCAGAACGTGTGAAATGTCAAATTCCTCAGTTTTTTGATACTCCATGATCATGAACGTGTGGAATGTCAAATTCCTCAGATAGCGTAGCTGAGGCTGGAAAAATCGGCACTTATTAGTACAATAAAGAACAATACCAGCTCAAAGCGACGTGGAGCTGGTATCGTCAAATAAGTGTATCCATTCTGTCACTGGATAAATAAAATTAGCCCATCCCGTCTACGTCTGTGAACAGTAGACATGACGGAAGAATCTTCGACGTCGTCCTACCATACCATACCATTCTTCATGCAAATTAAGTTATTTAATTTAATGCGGTTGATCAGACCTCAATCCACAATGACTGTAAAAAAACGTGTCTCAAATCTGATAATGTTTAAAAAATACCTCGCTGTTCCGCGGTGACCGACACTATTGACACAGAATTCACAGAAATTATAATAATTAAGAAATTTCAAGGGCCGAATTGCGTAAATATTATGTTAATTTATTTTTTAGGGTTACGTACCCTAAGGGTAAAGAACGGGACCCTGTCACTAAGACTCCGCTGTCCGTCCGGTCCGTTCTGTCTGTCTGTCCGTCTGTCACCAGGCTGTATCTCATGAACCCTGATAGTTAGACAGTTGAGCACAGATAATGTATTTCTTTTGCCGCTATAACAAAATTAAACAGAATAAAATAAATAATTAAGGGCGCTCCCAAAAAATCATGTTGGTTGGTTGTATAACAATGTTTTTTTTTTGCCGTTTTTATAGATAATGGTACGGAACCCTTCGTGCGTGACTCCGACTCGCACATGGCCACACATCATCTATTAATCCAAGCCATATATTTTTGAATTGGTCACTATTAGTTAGTTTAAGAATTTGTACATCGTAATAGTTTCGGTTTGTTTGTGTTTTGATTATTTCTATTAAAATACATTTTAGTTAATAAATAAAATATGAATATTAATGATTCGTCACTCGTGTGCTCCCAGACACTTTCTCTTCATGACTACTCGTGTCATCATATTTTCAACCTACACTGATGATGACACGATCTTTATCATAGTAAGTTAGCTCTTAAAACGTCACTTAGTTACCTTGAATATGTGAATCTTGAAACTACTAAGTATAGTATAGTTGTTATGGCCGATTTCACCAACGTCTTCATATCTTTAGGGGACATTTTTTTCCTTTCAGGGGCCACCTACCGGTTGTTTCGCTTTGACCTAACTTTAAGGGTCATCTAGGCTACTAGTGGTCCCCCCAAATTTAAGAGGCCGGCCGGTAGCTTACTCAGAAAAAGAGCTAAGTGACCCCTAACTGTTGGTGAAATGGGGCATTAGTTTAACGATTTTAATTAGTTTAACGACTTTAACGATTTGATTTTTTGCTTTTGTCAAATGTCACCACGTCGCAGCTTGTTCATAAAATTAAATACAATCAGCGTCAAAAATATCGCACCTTTTGGTACTCTCAAGATTGTTCTTTGGTACCCCTTATGAGGACATTGTTAGTTGTCAATATATATTCACACCTTCCCAATTGTTCCCATCTATTTTTGTCAAACGTCTGAAACTCAGGTCGAAAACCCAGTGAGGTTTTAGCTGGTTTTAGTGATCAAAGGGTTTAAGTGATGAATGAATTTTGACAATAGGATGTTTTGCATAATTCCTGACGTGCTCTCAGTTCGGCAACCCATCGAACGTCAATCGGTCAATGAACCGTAGTATGGTAGTCTGGACGGGAGAAACTTGCTGGGCGACTTTTTTTGTGTATTTTACTTTCACGTTTCGCGCCTCCACCGCAAGGCTTCGCTCCGACCATGGTACATTGGTCAACGAAAGTTTTCAAAACTTTTATCAAAAGCCGCCCTTTATAATTCATGCGATGTGAAGGCGATTGACATTGTGCAATCAGAAATCCCTACTACGTACTCTGTTGGGAAATAGTAGATAGATAGATAAATAATTTATACATAAGTAGTTACGTAAAAAGTGATGCCAACAACCTAAACATGAATCACTAATCTCATAGCAAAGGACAAAATAATGGCAGTATGAAAACCTTGACTTAAACGTTCTTGTATGTTTTAGAAGTTGGTTCGTGAACGTGGCGTGGTGCATACTAAGGGTGACTATCTAGACGAGTTCTTCTTATTTTTCCTCAGGGTGTTATAGTATACCTGGCCCATTCAAGAGCGGAGGATGTGCATTTCCCCTGCGCCTGGCCCCCGATTCTCGCGCTATCAAGATCATCTCCCTAGTCGAGATATTTATCGGTTTTGATACCGCCTAAATCCGTCGAAAACGATTTCGATTCATATTTATTTCGTTCGAAAACGGGTCGAGATATCTCGGTTGGTCGTAAGGCTGGTCGTGAGAATAGCTTTTTCCTGTTTTTGGCGGAGATTTCGGTATCTCAAAATCGAGTTTACGACCATGGACATAAACTCGCTAGCGCAGAATTGCCCCTCTATCCTTATAATTCAGCCAACTCCTGCGCCAGCTGGAGTAGGAGGCCTGGATGTTCGACCATCCAGACGATGACGGCGAGTTAAGGTGGGTTTACATCTACAGACATTCAGCGTGTCAGACGCGTTCCGTGGCAGACAAAAAATATTCTCCCATAGAGAGTGTATGAACGTATTTATATGTATCGTAACGTGGCCGCGCAGACACCGACCGACTCGTGCCGTGCCCGGCCAGCATTCGCCAAGAGAATATTTTGTCTGCGCGGTTCATGTCGGTACGTGTCTGTGGCTATCTGTCGGGCAGTGTGAATACAGCAGCGGCCGGAGCGGACCGTGCAAAAGTGAAGATGAACTGAAGATGTGACGACCGACGGCGGGCGTCTGTCGGCGTCTGGCACGGCACGTATCTGGCACGCTAGATGTAAATAAACGGCGTCTGTCGGTGTCTGCCACGGAACGTGTCTGACACGCTGAATGTCTGTAGATAAACCACCTTTAAGCGTTAACTTGCGTCCGTGCTAGCTAACTAACTAGCTATCCCAGCTATTTCAGTTCCTTACTGTACCTAAATAGAGAGGAACCTTCGATTCTACGATCAATGACGACGTTCACAGCATGCCAAACTGTTTTGTCCTATCAATCAGCACTCGCTACACCAAAGCAAGACAATTTAGCCTTTATGAATCCTACATTACGTGTCACATTAGCTTGTCTATCCGAACAGCTGACTTAACCCGTGAAAGCAGCTTAACCTTGGTCGTTGGCATAGTATGTGCAGTAGTTCAACTACATAGTAGTCGCGATGAATAACGGCTACATGCGTGAAAGAGTGCTACTGCGTACCTTGCATAGAGGCCTATGTTTGTTACATGCTGCCTATTTTATTCATATTTTCATGAACTTACCTACTTACTCACTCACGTCATGGAGAAGTGGAAGAGGGTAAGAACGGCTTTTGTCCAGCAGTGGGATGATAGACAGATTAATTAATTTATTCACTAAAACATGGTACACACACACACAGACACATATTTAAAAATCGTAATAATAATAAATCCTGAAATAACGTATGAAATAAACACAGGTATAAAACAATTTACAAATAAATAATCATTAAAAAAAAAAACAAACATTGGGGGTATGGTACGAATAAAGGCTAGAAATAATAATAGTCCCCGTGAAGGGTGACACAGGCAGTTAGTAAATCAATTCTATACTTGCGTGACAGAGAGTCAGGTATGGAATTGTATTAATTTCTCACACTTCACTTCTGAAAACAATTCACAATTTTTTGTATGTATTTACATTTACAAACAGGCACACTTTTGGTTTAGTGAGTGCGTAAATGTGTGAGTAGTAACACTCACACTCACACACTCGATCGTGGACAGAGACTGGACAGAGACGACATACTAGTATCTTTCTATCACTGTAGGAGGTGTCGCAGACCTCACAACCAGTGACCTACAAACGTCAATAACTGAACGTTTGATATTTTTCTGTACTTAGTTTGATGTTAGAAAGATTCTTATTGAATTAGGAGATATCATAAACATATCGTCACGGGTTTTCCTAGGATGTGGTGGCGCAGGCACAGGGATATGATTCTCGCGTATTCGATATCCGGACCAGGTCATGTACGAGCGAACTTAAAATACCCTCTCATAAAACAGCTGCCTTTAGGGGTAGCTTTAGGTACCTGTCTTCTAAATGTTGGAACAATATACCGCCTCCTCTATGTGAACTCAAATCTGTGACAACATTCAAAAAACATTATAAAAGATATCTTTTAGCCTTACAAAAGGCAAACTAGCCTATATATATTATAATACTCATAATAAATCCATTGTATACATGACATGTTACTTTCAAACAACAAATGATAATCTAATAACAAATTACAATCAATCAAAAAAAAAAAAAACAATCAAACTACATATTATTGTAATTAAATTACAAATCTACCTAAACTATTATCCAAATATAATTGAATAGGTACTTTTCATTTTCATTCGCAATGTAATTGTAAGCCCATGGCCTTTTATATTATGGAGTCGTTGACGGTGGCTGGTGTTCATGATGGCGGAGGGGGACAGAGCTATTCCCACGTTTCGTTCTATCTCGTTCTGCTTTTGCGACTTTGCCATTTTACGAGTATAAAACAGCCAATTTCCTCTTGTTTCTTAAAGTTTTATCTAAATTCTCTGCCGCACCATATGCACAAGCTAATATGACACTTACTGTTCTCACTTAATAATAATTATTATTACGTACTTCATATTTATATTGTATATTTATATATCTACCTATACATCACATCGTTGAGAGGTGCCTGCACGGACATCAAATGGTTTTGACTGAAAATCAGCGCTGCAACCCTGTTGTAGCCTTATGCTGAGTCGGAGCCATTTCACTGGCGAGGCATGCGTACATCATCTTTCTCTTTTGTTTAGTAAATATGTTTTCATCTATAATGTAATGTCTATTTCCTATCTCTAAATTATCTTGTTGATGTATCTATGCTCTGTTCAGTGAATAAACGTATGTCTATGTCTATGATATACGATATCTACACCTATGTCGAGTAATTTTGTATTTTTTTTTATTTATTCAAAAAGAAAAACAGAAAAAAATTACACAATTTGAGGAACTTAGCTAAAAAGTGACACCTAATAATTGGAACAACTGAGCCCGAGCTAGGTGTATACCTGTATTTCAGGCTGCAGTGCTTTTCCCAAAAAATATACAATTTGCTAATTCATATTACACGGTCACATAGCATTATAAAAAAATTAAGCAAATAAAGAATGACACTGAATAAAAACAATGAAATAAAAAGAAATAAAAAGATGCAAAATGGTGAGTGAGTGAGCCTCTCTATGTGTAGTATGAGTGTGAGTGAGTGTGTGTGAGAGGGTGTGTAAGATTATAAATCAACGTATGGGAATTCACTCGATATAGCTGTCGATATCAGTATATATGTCGGCGGCCGATCGTAGAATTGGGCACATCATGATGTGCCCAAACGTGAAATATCATGAAACGGTAAAATCTCTTAAGGCAAGCACTGTGGTAGCTTAGGTGAAGACGAAAGGGGGCGAGCGCAGCGAAGCCCCCGAATAGTCTTCGTGTTCGTTTGACATCTATAACAGCATCACGCACAAACCTCCGTGGTTTATGTGATGTAACTATACTTAATTAAGACGGTTACCTCCATTTGTTAAATAAATAAAAAAGTAGTGCTGAATAAAAATGCTTTTAAAAATATGTTTTCGTTAAAACCCAGTAATTGCTTGGGCATATCATGAAATGGCGGGGCACATTAAGATGTGCCCGATTCTACGATCGGCCGCCGACAATTAGAATGCGCGAGAATCATACCCCAGTTGTATCCACTATCAGCCTATCGTATCATATTATACTTATTATTTTTAGACTGATTTGCACCTCACTTTAGGCTATTATAAGTACTATTTAAACCAATGACCCTTGCTTCTAATAAAAAGACGAAGTAGAAAATGAAGAAGCTTGCATTAACATAACTTTTCAGTATTTTTTCGTTTTGTCTGTTATGTGAAATAACCCACAGTTGAGAGGTTAAATAAATTTTACCCCCGTGCCCCAAGAAGTTTTACTTCAATAATATATCGCGTTATCTGAGGATTGAAAAATCGGCCTCATAACAAAGCTCGTGACAATGACGTCTCGCCACATATTAACCAAGTCACACGATACCAAGTCGGTAATCTCTCACGACCCCACGAATGTACAATCGCGTTCTGAACTAACGGTCTTTAGGGTTCCGTACCCGAAGGGTGCCAAACGGGGCCCTATTACTGAGACTTCGCTGTCTGTCCGTCCGTCCGTCCGTCCGTTCGTCTGTCTGTCACCAGGCTGTATCTCATGAACCGTGGTAGCTAGACAGTTGAAATTTTCACAGATGATGTATTTCTGTTGCCGCTATAACAACAAATACTAAAAATCAAACAACAAACGTGATTTTTTTTGCTCATTTTTGCTCGATATTGATAATGGTAGCAGGTAGACGCTTAAAATGATCACAATATATTGAGTATAATATTTACTTCGTCTCCGACTCCGGTTCGGACTATTAACATGTGCGTGGTCTGTACCTTAGCAGTGAACGTTGCTGATGATGTAAATATGATCGTGGTATCTCATATCTCAGTGGAATAGAGCGTATACTCACGATGTAAATTGGATATTGAGGTGTCTCTGAAGAATTGAGCTTCTGAACGCGACAGTACCAACGAGTGTTGTCTATCAGCAGTCGTGCGGCGGAAATAGATACTCCCTCGCGTGATTGTAAGGCTGTATCACTTTTGGTTTCCTTGTAAATAAAAACTGTAAGACACTCTTAATGTATACCGACCGAGTCAGTGCTTTGATACACAACTGGGTTCTGATTACTTCTGATCCCGGATAGAAAAAAAAGCCTTTATGTTGTTGTTGTGGCGTTGTTTCTGATCATTACAAGTATGTTAAGATATGTTAGTTTTGTGTTAAAGGACCCTTGACGGCCTCTGTGGCGCAGCGGTTGCACGTTTGCCTACCATGCGAGAGGTCCCGGGTTAGAAACCCGGATGGGGCCAAAAAAAATCCCATGTCTTGGATGTTTACCTACATGTTTGTGATGTCGCTGTTTCTGGTTCCCACGGCACAGGGTATCCTAGTGTGGGGCCAGAAGCCATGTATGTGCCTGTATGTATGTATAATGTGTGTTGTGTGTAGTGTGTGTGTTGTTTGATGTAAGCCCACTGGGCCAATGACAATGTATGTCGATGTATTTGTCTCTGCGATATTAACCCACAAAGAGTCTCAATGGTGTGTAATGAAATAAAATTTCGTTTGATTCAATTAGATACATGCAATTGTTCTATTGCATTGCGTGTTCTGTACAATCAGCCACACGTAACTAGTAAAACCGAAAGCTTACAGCTCAAAATCGAGTAAGATAGCGAACGAGCTATATTCTCTCACGCTCGCTCATTAGTCATATAATAATTGAAACAAAAAGTAAATTTTAGAAAAAACCGATTTCCACAAACCCTATTTGATTAGATTGAGTTTAATACAAACTGTAAACCCTTACCCCCCTGGGGACTTAATTTTGTCAAATCCCATCTCAGTGCTACCCCACGCTACTAAGGAACCTCTGTACAAAGTTTCATGGCTCTAGGTCCACCTGTTTAGGCTATGCGTTGCCTGCCCGTCAGCCACGCATTGTATTTGTACCTAGTACGGAGCAGTTCTGGTGGCCATGTGTGGTCTTCGTCATCAGTTCCGCATCACAATATTATGCTTACCATGTGCATTTGCACGAGTTATTATGAAAAACACAAAAAACACTATGGGTCGGCCTATAATATTTGAAGAGTTCCCTCGATTTCTCCAGGATCCCATCATCAGATCCTGACCTGGTGTCAACGGGACCAATGGGAAGGTAAACACTTTGAAACAAAAAAATAATTTTCCAAATCGGTCCATCCGTCTAGGCGCAATCGGGGCACATATATATAAAAAAAAACATCCGTCGAATTGTAAACCTCCTCCTTTGGGAAGTCGGTTAAAAAACACCCTGGCTTTTGGTAAATCCTGTAAGAAGATTTCATGTTTTATTTAATACAGAAGTGCTGTTATGATGTGATTACCTTTTCTACAAAAGGGATGAATTTATAAAGAATATCACCTGTCTTTGGAAGAAATTGCTTATTTTTTGACGTTCGCTCATTATTTCTTCAAATATTACAAATAAAGGCTTTCAATATTGAATCGGCCCATTAAGTTGCTAGGCAGAAGCCAATTCCATCGTATTACTATACGAGTACGTCTGCTTGATTGGGCTAAAGTACTGAAACAGTAGCTCTATCTGTGGCCTAGCGTACGTTTGTCGTTTATCGAAAATGCACGTTTACACGCGAGCCTCATCATGCTGACACGATTCATTTGTGACCTACTTTACTATTTCAATTTTACGATAGATATTCACCTAAACTTGTATATCTCGTGTTCAGTGTAATAAATTTATGAATTTCGGAAATAGTTTAACAGTTTTCGTCTGCAATTTTTACGAAAGTTGCCAGAGAATCCACATTTACATAAAATAAACGGGTTTCGTGTATTATTTAAAAAATTAATACTAGCACAAACAAACAACAAAAATGATTTGAAGATTATCAAAGATGTTAGGAACTAATTAAGTAGCTTGTGCCAGTTAGTAACATTGGTTTTTAATAGCGGGTAATTACTTGTAATTGAAAACGAAAACCTGTAGATTGACGGCAACCACACATTTTGTTGAACTACGTGTTTCAGTTTATTGCATTCTGTATAATCGATAAAAGTAATGCAAAAGGACGAAATTAATAAAGAAAACAAATAACCCCATGCAGTGCTATACACGCGTAAGAAGTAACAGGAACCAATGAATAAATAAAACCCGAATAAATAAATAACAACAGGCTGTATGGCCGACGAAGAAAAACAAAGCAAAGTTGGCAATCTCGGTGGAATAGAGATAGAGCCTTCTGAACTTCTATTTGTCAACAACTCCGGGCTTTGACAACAATACCGCCCACAGCCTCCCTTACAACAACACTTGCGTAATGTCAACACTACATTATCGAACTAATCAGAATTCAGATTGTTGAATTTCAAATCATACTGTGTGGGAAATTTGTGTCATAGCCCTGGGCCATTAGTTTATTTGTTTATTTGGGCATATTATAGTTAACTTATATTTGTGAAAAAGTGACAGTACCCTCATCCCTTTTAAAGGCCCTACTACACAAATAATTTGTATAGTTCTATCCCGTAATGCGCATGCAGTCCATGATGGGCCAATGTGTAGAGGGGACCTCAGGCCATTTTAAATTATTGCCAAGTTATCTGTTTTGCGTAACAGGGGAGTTAGCCCAACGCCACAACTATCGGGAATTATGGGCTTTTAATGTGTTTCCTTCTTCCTTAAAAACAAATATGTGTTTTCAAATGAAACAGACCACACAGTATTCATGATTTCTATCACTTTAATTGCACAAATTGCACACCCTACATTACCACGTGTCAAATGACCGGCTAATTGTCCGTCCGTTTGTCCATCACTATTGATTAACCACTTTTACCTTTTCTTTTATCAATCGCTTTCTTTCTTTCGACACACACGCGTCGAATTTCTACCGTTGCAGACCTTATGCTTAGTAGCTGTGAAAGTTTAGGAAATATTTGTTTTAGGTTTCAGCATGTATTTGCTTAAAGCCGAGTTGAGTAAAAAGGCAATGTCTATATTTACCTACATTTGGCTTATGCAGAGACTATATAATATCCAATTGAATGCACCTGCGGGGAAATGCGGCTCGCCAAACGTTTGTTGTATTCAACAAACGTTCCCATACGCAACCTATGTACGATGACGGGCCGCCAGACAGTTTCGCAGCGGTTAACCAATCACAGCTCTCTTACCTCGTCCCCCGCCGCCAGTAAATTGGTGAGTTGTGTGTGTTTCAAAGGAAAATGTATCTATGCGCTCTCCACTGGATAAGTGCTCCCTGGGTTTATGGGTCGTACAATTAATTACTTTATTAGGCGAGTAAAGCGAGACGCTCCAGAGTCGTTCTTTAAATTAGTGTTAACGAATGATTTGCTTGTCGATTAACTATCTTTTGTATTGGTTCAACTGTGGCATGGCAGAGTTATTATTCTTATTCAGGATTGCATTATTTCTCCAGAGCCCAAACAAACACACCATGCACCTATACTCGATGTTTGAGTCGAGCCTTCCTACACACGCGGCACTCTTAGAGCTGTCTTCATTCAAGGAATGTCGAGTCATTAGCATAGAAGAGCACTCATTGACTAAAGCCCCGATTACATAACCTCTATAAGATAAGACTACCACACAGCTGGGGATCGATTCCGTTTGTGTAATCGTGGTTTAGAGACTGACGTGCTAAACGCAGTGCACGTTAGGTATCTGATATTGGCGTTTGTGGAATCCTTTAGAAGATAGACCTACATATGTGCACAATGATAAATATTAAATTAATAGACTACTTACTAATAAGTACATACATACATAAAAACCAAGCATAATATTAAAAACATATAAAAAATACATAAATACAAATAAACTTTAATTAATATATTAAGGTAGAGAAAGATAGTGTTCTTTTAAGCGATTTTAAAAACGTTGAGTGAAGGACTGTCCCTGATAGCACTGGGAAGTTTGTTCCAGAGATTGATAGCACGAAGTCGGAACCCATGTTCATAAGCGGCTGTGTTGTGTTGCGGAGTTATAAGCATTAACCGAGTGTGAGATCTCCTGGGCCTACATACAAACAAACACTCACATTCATTATAAACTACTATCTTCGCACACTCACTACACTCCACACTAACACCACACAGTTAGTCAACCTGCTTAGTGGCCAAAAGCCCGGTTAACGTCCGACCACAAGACTCGCAGTCGTAGGGCTAGCAGGTACACCAACACTCCCAGTCGTAGAGCTAGCAGGTACACCAACACTCGCAGTCGTAGGGCTAGCAGGTACACCAACACTCGCAGTCGTAGAGCTAGCAGGTACACCAACACTCGCAGTCGTAGGGCTAGCAGGTACACCAACACTCCCAGTCGTAGAGCTAGCAGGTACACCAACACTCGCAGTCGTAGAGCTAGCAGGTACACCAACACTCGCAGTCGTAGGGCTAGCAGGTACACCAACACTCGCAGTCGTAGGGCTAGCAGGTACACCAACACTCCCAGTCGTAGAGCTAGCAGGTACACCAACACTCGCAGTCGTAGAGCTAGCAGGTACACCAACACTCGCAGTCGTAGGGCTAGCAGGTACACCAACGCTGAACACTTTTGATTTTTGTTCTTACTTTTGTTTTACTGCAAATGCTTTTAAGTACTTACTAATGTTATGTTGTTTTTTGTAGAATTAAGTTCCATACACCTTTATTTGTAAATGGTCTGGAAGAGACTAGACCCCACGATACAGGGAATCCTAGTGTGGGATCTAGGGCTTAACCAAAATGTGAATCTTTTATTGGAAATAAAGAAATTCATTCATTCAAAGAAATAAACTCATTCATTCATTGTCATTGAGATGCCATTGTGTCAATGGAGGAACATGTGCCCTGTAGCCTCACTGCACTCGTATGTTCCTACATCGGGTTTATTGAAACAACGTGTTTTATCACCAGGGATCGGATCGAAGGTGTGAATTTACCTAAAGTTTGTAGTCGGACATAACAAGGAGCAGTTACAACCACTTGAGTTGAACCGGTTTGAATTTAACCTGTTAAATTTCGGGTTTTTGTCTAACCAGTTAATTTTTGTTTTTATTAGTTTTACATGTTCCTTACATTTGAAACACCGAACTATAAACATTTTCAAACTGCTGATTCCCAAAAAAATCATAACTTTTTTATTTTTCAATTTTTCGTAAAAATGACTGAGTATTGTACTTTACATCATTCAAGCGAGGTATTTAAAACATTCATACAGATTGTAATTGAAAGGTGCATTCATTTTTAAAAGCTTTTATTTCAACTCAACTCAAGTGGTTGTAACTGCTCCTTGTTATATCCGACTACAAACTTTAGGTAAATTCACACCTTCGATCCGATCCCTGTTTATTATTTATACCACTCATTTACATAAACGTAGAATTCAGTAAGAAACGCCATAGTCGTATCGGAACGAGAAGTTACAAAACGTTAACACTGGATAGAGCTTTACTGGAAAGTAGTTTAACGTGTCCAGGGAGCACTTATCCAGTGGAGAGCGCATAGATACATTTTCCTTTGAAACAAAACTCACCAATTTACGGGCGGCGGGGGACGAGGTAAGAGAGCTGTGATTGGTCAGCCGCTGCGAAACTGTCTGGCGGCCCGTCATCGGACATAGGTTGCGTATGCGAACATTTGTCAATAGAACAAACGTTTGGCGAGCCGCATTCCCCCGCAGGTGCAGCCAATTGGATATATAGTCTCTGAACGTGACTTATGTGCCACATACCGTTACCTTCGATCACCGATTGATACCTTTGATATCGTTGGTGATAAGTACAGTCTGCGAAAGAGGCTATAAATTATCCGGAAGATATTTATGTGTACAAACTTATCTGAATTAAATGTGAGCACGTTGCTGTTAATACCAATTAAAAGAAAAGTGGATAATTTCTTGCACCATAATTGCAAATCGCAATGTGCTAGGGTACCGGCTCTATACGGAAATGTGTCTTTCCGGACATTTCATTGCCGTCAAGTAATCCTGACAGGCTATGACAGGCTGTCATACAAGTAGGTATGACAGCCTCTCATAGCCATGATAAGTAAAAATAAGTGCGAGTTGGACTCGCGTTGAGAGGGTTTCGTACAAAAATAATAGGAATCATACCAACAAATATAACCCTAAAATTCAGTTTGTCGGTATGTTAACTTTCAACATTCGGTTTGTCCCCAGTCGGGATTCCAACCCGGGACTTCTCGCATGGTAGACAGGCGCAACCGCTGCGCCACAGAGGTCGTCAAGCTGTATTATGTTACAGAAATCTCTCTCTCTGCACTGGGCTAACAACACCATCTCTTCTTCCAGGTGGAGAACGGGCGAGAGGAGCTGAAGAAGGAGAGGGAGATCATGCAGCTGGTGGCAGGGCTGCAGCTGGGGCCTGACGAGGTGGAGCGGAGGGAGGTGCCGCCGCATCTGCTCAGAGCCAAGTACGCGCCGAGGTAATCTTATTCATATTCAATTTATTTGGAAACATGTACATGGCGGTTACAGGTACATGTACCCTGAATGGTTAAAAAAATTCAAATTAACCATAAAATAAAATAAAAACCTTTTAATTCTTACAACAGACAGGCTTTACGTATTACAAAGTTAGCCTCTTAACCCTTCGTCAGTAACAATAAAATTAAATAAAAAAACTCTTGTCTTATATTCTTAGGACTGAGTAAAATCTAATAAGTACGTCATGTCTATTCGTGATAAGAATCCAGTAAAGTCATCACCTGTCCATACTTAGAAAATACTATTTCTCTATTATTTCCTCAAATATGACAGTGACACAAAAACTTGTAAGGACAACTTTTAAAGCTATTAAATAGTTCAGTCAGATGGCAACATTCATTTTTCAAAATTAAGCATTTTTTTATTTTGGGTCCGGATGTCCACCATCGCCCGTACATTCGAACCAGCGTGAGCCGCTGCGAAACTGTCTGGCGGCCCGTCATCGTACATAGGTAGCGTATGCGAACGTTTGTTGAATACAACAAACGTTTGGCGAGCCGCATTCCTCCGCAGGCGCAGTCAATTGGATCTATAGTCTCTATACTGGGCCTAGAGGATCATATCGTTGACTTTACTTTACCTTATTGTACAAAACAATACATTATAATAAGGGAATACATGTACAGTCAGTCAAACAGATACCTGACACCCTGCCGTGTAGACTGGCTAACTGTACAAAGGCGAGCTTATCTCTACCAAAAGATTTCTTCCAGCTTACCTACCTAGTCTCCTTCTGTAAGATCTAAGTTTTCTAACATAGTTAGAACAAGATATTTATCATCTCTTCTCTGTTTTCAGATAACACCACGCCACGGTAGTCTTCTGGTTACAACGAGAGCGAGGGAGACCGAATGATCCGCATCCTGATAGTACGATAGAGACAGATATATTTTTATAATCTACAGCAGAACTGTCAGGTCCTTGCTGAATTTACAAGAGCCGAGTTGCCCTGTGTTTCAGTGTTACCTTTCAGTCGAGAGATTGTCATTCTCCTGGCCGAAAAGGAAAAAAAATACATTAAAATTAGGGGAAATTAAGTTCTCATCCCCTTGCAATAAACATTAATTGACGTCTTGATAGTCACTGTCAAAGTCAAATACTATTTTGTGCTTCTGCGAGCAGTGGAGTTACCTTTCAGTTGAGAGATTGTCATTCTTCTGGCCGAAAAGGAAAAAAAATGACATTAAAATTAGGGGAAATTAAGTTCTCATCCCCTTGCAATAGACATTAATTGACGTCTTGGTAGTCACTGTCAAAGTCAAGCACTATTTTGTGCTTCTGCGAGCAATAGAGTTTAGTACCTACTACTCATGGTTTTAGAGATAGACATTCTCTATAAGACACTATCAGGGGTATAATTACTGATGAGCCGTTGCTGGCAATATTGCCATTTGTGGGAATATAATGTATATTGCCCACATACATTATTTGGCAATATTTCCGGATAAATACAATTTTGCAGGCAACGTTGCATCAGTGGGTATAATCGAACATTGTACGAAACCGATTTGATATGATCATCTTATATTAATGTTACTACACCATGCTGCGGGGCTGCCATGAGGCACGCCTCTCACCTCTGTCGTGCATTATACCACAATTTTATGTCACATTTCGTGACTCAATGAGACAAATCATCATCATCATAGTCATCAAATCATCTCAAGACATTATAATTTCCAGGTTCTCAAATGAGAACCTGACCACTTGACACTGGCAAGATTAACCTCAAAAGAGGTTAGGACGCCATTAATAAAAAGAAGAAGAAGAAGAGACGTTTCGCGCCGCGCGCCACCAGTAACCCGTAGCAACGACCAAGACGTCAACTTTGAGTCGCGACTTTAGACGTTTCGTGTGACTCGTGTGATAAGTTTGACAACATCTCCGGAGGGTGCGTTTCATGCTCGAGTTGCGCCTCTGTACAGTTTTGCGTGGGTGAGTGTAAATTTTGAAAAATACTCGCGAGTTAGTAAAACGATGCGCGCGCACTTGTTTATATCGCAGGTGTCACTTTTGGCGACTTGAGTGGCGTGGCCTTATGGTAGCCCGCTGGATTCAGTGTTGCCATGATTGGCATATAATACTTGTGTGGTCTAGTGGTCAAAATTTTAGCAACTAACAACCAACTAAGATGATGAATGGTTAGTCAAAATAGTAGACGTAAAACTGACATTAATTCTGATTATTGCCACTTGGCCAGTGCGCTTAGCATGCCACGCTCGAGAAAGGTCCTTGTCTATGCACAAATGTCACTTTCTCTGTCGATCCCGAGATGTCTCGACGTGTCTCGCTCTCAACGCGATGCGGGGGAGATGGACGATGACTCTCTCGACATCGAGAGAGAGTAAAAAGTGCTATGCTAAGCGTACAGGTCTATTGTGACTATAGCTTTTCAACGTTATTTTGGCGAGCGGTGACAAGTGGAACCAACGCTTGATGACCAGTGAGGAATGAAAGGTCAGTGTTGTAGGTTCGTTGCATTAAAGTTGCGTAGAGCTGGCGCCCCCTGTAAACTGTAAAAGACTGTATATGTTATTATGTGTTACGGGCAATGCTAGAAATACATAAATATAAATATTGCCCGATATGTTAACTTTCAACTTCACCACAGGTTATTTAAACTGGGTTGGAAATCGATCACCCTTTGGACAAGTAATAGTATTGAATCGCTGAATTTATGGAGATTATGGCGAAAAGATAAAATATTAAAATTTATTATTGTTAGAAACAACATAAATTGTGTTTAGTCAATAATTAAAATGTATTTTAAATGTGCCTTAATAAGTATATCATGAAGTGTAATGAACGAAGAATCGAACGGCCTGGAATTATTATTTATCCTGAAATCGACGGAAATATTTGATTGTATTTCAAAAATGTAATCTAGGACAAAATATGTTAAAGAAAAACTCTTAACTACTTAATAACAGGTAACTATTCCATGGCTATTAGGGGTTTTTATAGAATTATTTATATTTATGTCAGGTTCTGTTTCGTGTACTGAGAATTTTGGTGTTTATTCGTTTCTCGTTAGCACTACCCAGAGTGCCGTGCAGGGGTGGTGGGTCCGAGTATTATTTCCATACGCAAGCAGCTGTCTGTTACTGTTACCCATAGAACCATAAAGTAGATATTATGTACAGAAATACTTTGATTTCTCGATAAATATATTCACGGGCCTTTAGTGTAAAAACAAATTGTACAAAAATAGATTTTTAGTCATAAAATTAACTAAAAAGAAAATGTATCGTTTGTACCTACGAAGTACAGTAAGAAGTTTAATTAACTGGGCTGGGTTGCATAGTTATTTATTAGTGTGTCGGCTGGCCCGGGTATTTCATTTCTTATTGTACATACTGTTAATATAGCTATAGTTCTGCATAAATTCGTTGTTATTATACTAATGCATTTGTTATTATTATATCACACAACGAATGACTCGATTCTATGTTATTTTATAAGTTTTCTTATAAAAAAAATATAAATTTATATAAAGTAGAATTTTTGAGACACATCTTCGGATTTGCGATAGGTAGGTTTTTTATTTTGTATGTTGTCTAGGCTATGAGTGCCATTGAATATGATGTGTTTTCTTTTATGCATGGTAGTAAACTTAAAAAGGATACTAAGGTCTAAACTTTTTTTGAAACTCATAGGAATCTCAAAATCATTGTATAGTTTTTTTTCATAGAATTCTTAAACAACGATGTATTCAATTCTAATTGTCATAATTATTTTAATAAATAGTCTGTAACTAAACCAACCAGTTTCTTACTTTATTTTACCAGTCCCACTCTATTTTAAAAGAAAAATGCCTCTTGAAAATGGCTTGACGTTTTTAAACCCGAAAATAACGGATGAAGAAAAATAGAGGTATTATAAGTTTGAAGCTGTGCGTCCACTGCGTCGGAATCGGAGCGTACGCTCCGTACGAGGTGTCGGTATTTACAAAATGCCGAAATGGCGCGTCCACTGAATTCGGATTTGCCATCAGCAGTATCGGTATTTTTAAAGCGATGCACCGTCGCAAACACGTCTATACTCGAAGCGATTGGAATCATCGGCTGCGGATGATGACATCGGAAGGAATATAGCTTTCCGACGCAGAATTCAGACGCAGAGCTTGAAGCGTCTCTCTCTCTCTCTCTCTCTCTCTCTCTATTTCTATGAATGGTGATTGTAGTACGTTTTATCAAAATGGCACAAATTATCAGCCCCTTTAACTGTGGGTAGTTGTAATAACTGGCCAAGTGCTAGTAGGACTCGCGCACGAAGGGTTCCGTACCATTATCTATAAAATACCGTAAAAAAATCACGTTAGTTGTATGGGAGCCCCCCTTAATATTCAAATTTATTTTGTTTTTTAGTATTTGTTGTTATAGCGGCAACAGAAATACATCATCTGTGAAAATCTCAACTGTCTAGCTACCACGGTTCAAGAGATACAGCCTGGTAACAGACCGTCTGACAGCGAAGTCTCAGTAATAGGGTCCCGTTTGGCACCCTTCGGGTACGGAACCCTAAAAATGGCCCGCGATTTTCAACCGGCAATAAAAATCATGAAATGTAAACGTACCGGACAGGGAATCTCACACACTAGAGGCAAGAAAACAAATATGCCAATTACATAATATGGATTCATACTATTCATAGCATCTAATCTCAGAACAATAACTAAAGGAGCATCTAATCTAACAAAATTGAACTGCAAATACTGTTAGCGCCATCTATCGGAATTTTCATGAACAAACTACCTAACGAAAAGCAAACGCAAGAGAAAGGAAAAAAGATGTGACTAGGTAACCGAGTCTTGTGACTGAGAGTTACCACAGGCCGTTACCAGATGGTACCCAGTTACTGCTAGACATTTCAAGTTTTAGCAACAGATGGAATTATATGCCCAAAACTCCTGCACAATAAATATTTATTGTGCTCATAAAGACAATAAAGATATTAGAATTATACAGTTTTATATAGTTTTATTGTCACAATAAAAGCAAGATTAGAGTATTTGACTATTAATTATTATTTTTATTTATTCAATGAAACTATTCGATAGGGCGCGTTTGTACCATTCGTACAAAAGACATAAACGGGGTTCTAAAGCTTCTTGGTAAAGTAGTATTACAGATTAATAAATAGTTACGTAGTATCCACCAATATTTGTTGTGTGTGTGTGTGTGTGTGTGAGGGTGTGTGTGTGTGTGTGTGTGTGTGTGTGTGTGTGTATTTTCTTATCTTGACTAAATAGAACCAAAAGTTGACCATTCATATTTAAAAACAATAAATAAAAGTGCATGACAACTGAAAATCTGGGCATGGCCAGCTGTTTACGGGGCGCCTTGCCGCCGGTTGACTTACGAGCGGTCTGCTTGGTACGTGAAGATTATATTTTTTAAACTTAGATCCCAATGTATCCTTCATTTTGATTTTCTTATTTGATTTAAATAAATATTAAAATGTTTCATGTAATACTCTTGATACAGGAGTAACATTTAATTAATTAATCACAGCTTAAGAACCCGAAATAATAAAACAAAACGAACAAAGTTATGATAGGCAGGCGCGTTTCATGCAAATCGCCTTCGATTGTCTGAGGGGGAGAGAGGCGGGCATTGTCACTAATGACCAAATGCACTGAATACTGCTCAATTAAAGTTCCCCTTAGGTTTCTCTGGCTCTGGGATTTCCCGAGTCAGATAGTACTCGCATGACTTTGGGTGTCAGACAAGCATTGAAGAAATCACACCAATGAATTACACAGGGTTACACAAACAATTCGCTCCAGTGCAGACTCCTCTGGATAAAAAAATATAACAAAATCAATTGCCTTTCTCCATGTAGATATTTACGAATATGCTTAGTATACGTATTTTTTTCCTCTTCTCTACTTTGCACCACTGTGGGAGAAGAACCGTCACCGTTTAATCTCCCTCCCCCCGCTTACTTCAGGCGTATCTTTCTCAGACATGCTTATCTATAGCCGGATGATGTCGGACCTAGTTACGATCATAATCAATACTTGTCGGCTTGTCCGTCTGTCTACAGTTATTCAA
The DNA here is from genome assembly GCA_963457715.1 of Argyresthia albistria. Classification (NCBI taxonomy): domain Eukaryota; kingdom Metazoa; phylum Arthropoda; class Insecta; order Lepidoptera; family Argyresthiidae; genus Argyresthia; species Argyresthia albistria. The sequence continues at coordinate 6,138,169 of OY735274.1, read as the reverse complement.
TCGTGAAGCTTCTGATGTGGCCTGTATGTGGCTAATTACGGGTTTATGTTTCTATGTAGGCTACCTACTTAATTTTTCTGTTAAGCGCGTGTATATTGATCGTTCATGGTAAGATACGCTTGATGAAAATCACTTATTTCATCGTTTAAATCGTATTGTGTGTGTATACCTATTCAACCAACACCGCAAAGGATGGACACTCAAAGGCCCATTCAACCGCACATAGCTTTTTATTTTATTTACTGGCATCTAATTACGAACAGAGTTTCATGTTCTTGATCACCACTTAAACCACTGAGGTTTGTGTGTGGTGTTATCTACTAGCTCTAATGAGTTGTCTCACCTAAGTCATAGTCACGGTTTCACGCAGGGATCTGTCACTTGCTCGCTGCGCTTTGCAGTTTTACGTTCTAAAATCTGTCATTTTCACGCACTCGAGACAGCTCTCAGAGTGAGAGCGGTTTATCGTTATAGGCCGACAACGTCACGGTCTCTCATTTGGGAAGTAGCAGCGTCGTCAGTATGATTTGTAAGCGGCACTATTTGAGCAACAGGTATTTTATTTCGCTATTTTTGAAAATATCTAGAAAAGGTAATGAAACCAGGAATTTACAGGTGCGAACACACCCTCAATAAACATAGCGTTGCGTTTTTTCGTACGGGTTCCTTACACCGTCACGATGAACAGTCCACCCACCAGTGGCCGATCCTGACACGGTTCCTTTATTGTTGACTGTTTACATTTCACCGTGCGTCGGGTCGCGGGCGGATGAGGTAGAACTGCGTAAATGCCTCCTAACCACATCACCCGCACATTTGTGTAGGTAGCACGAAAAAGTTTTCGAATTGAAATGTCAGTGACTATAATGCACAATGTCTTATGGTTTATTTCATCAAATCGAACACTCTTTCGCGCTGCCAAATATTCCTTGAGACTCTGTACGCACCCATACCACAAACCAACAACACCTCAAATTCTCAAAAGTGAAAAGTCCATCGGTCTCAGGTCTCAGCACTCGGCCCGCTGCGCACATCTCCCGCGCACCGAACCGTGTTACCGTGCGTCTGCGCAGTTGACCACCGTCCATCGCGCGCGCAGCCCGCTACACACCCGACCACCCCGACCGCAACACTGGCACGCGAGAAACAATTATAAAATAATCCAAACAAAAAAGCGTTCTAGATTCGAATATTAAAAGTGTGGAACCCGAGTGATGTGAAAATGTGTTACACGAAAATATTGTTGTAATAAACGTTTTTTTATGTTTTGGAGGATATTTAATTGAAGAACGGATTTGGATCAGTACGTCTTAGCAGTTATTATGGTGAGTGTCGCTTGACCGCTTAATTAAGTTACAAATTAATACTGACAATTGGGTGTAACAATATGCTGTAGTCATAAGTCATATTTGAGCTCGTCGTTACTAGGGAAATAAAAATGTTTTGTATAACTTTTCTCAAGACACTGGATCAATATTCCTCATATACTGGCCTTCGATGGTATAATTAAGTCGATTTTGATGTCCTTTAGTCACCATAATCATCAAAACCTTTTCCCTAAGTAAAATTGTTCAAAGTATTAATTAATAGATCAATGAAAATTTATGAATAAATCTTTCTTTTACGTACATCCTTAAGATTATAGGTCTACTATCCATAGCAAGGAATAGGAAAGAAAAAGTAACTTCACTAGCGTATTTTCTTTCTCTAACATACAGGCACATGCACTGCTTCTGGCCCCACACTAGGATTAGGATACCCTGTGTCGAGAGAACCAGAAACAGCGACATCACAAACATGTAAACATCTAAGACTTGGGTTTTTTTTTGTCCCCAGCCGGGATTCGAATGGTAGGCAGATGCGCAACCGCTGCGCCATAGAGGTCGTATGATGGTTTACATATAGTTTTGACATGAACCAGATTTGGGGTTTGGGTAACCTACTATGGACCATTGCCGTAATTTTTAGGGTACCGTACCCGAATGGTGCCAAACGGGACCCTATTACTAAGGCTCCGCTGTCCGTCTGTCCATCCATCTGTCCATCCGCCCGTCCGTCCGTCAGCGGGTCCTAGAGCACGAACCGTAATAGTTAGAAAGTTGAAATTTTCACAGAATGTGTATATCTGCTGCCACAACAACAACAAATACTGAAATACGGGAGATATTACAAAATTCTCCGTAGTCACACTGGTGTGATAAAATGGTGTGAATACCGATCGGTTGGGAAATTATAGGGGTCCCCATACAAGGGACTTGTTTTGATACACCCACACATTTCAATATGAAGGTATATTTCGCGTCAACCTACATCGTTGTGGTAGCTCAGCCAGTATGTTGTAGGCCCTCAATCCGTAGGTCGTGAGTTCAAATCAACGTGAGGACATAATCTTTTTTAATTTTCTTTTTCTTTTTGTTTTATTGTTTTGAGTACTTATGTTTTGTTGTACGATGGTACGGTACCCTTCGTGTGCGATTCCACCCGCACTTGACCGATTTTATTTTAATTCGCGGCCACTGATATCTTTATCATTATTTGGTAACAGTATCTCAATGTATTATATTTAAAGAGGAAGCATTGCTGTGACGAAGCTGAGATAATAGAGCTTCAACACACTTTTTGTACTGAAAAAACTTTAAAGTTTGCTCTGTTTGAAATCTCAGCCATGACTGCTCATCATTTAGCTATACATATGTACTCCATGGTAAGATTAGCTTATTTTTAATTCTTCTTTCAAAATTTATAGGTTTCATGAGTGGCCGCCAAAACTCAAGATCGACCAAACTCAATGGAAACGTCAAAATGACGTCAACATTACCCAATTGTCATTTTCATTTTTAAAATTCCACTACACTAGCAAAATGAACCTCAAAAGAAGTTAGCACGCCATCAAAAGAATCAGAAGAAGAACTGAGTGATCAATACTTACCATTTAATTAAATCACTATACGAGAAATATCTTCATAATAACAGCTCGTAAAGGAAAGTTGCTTACGCATGGGTAGCGGTATATGGACGCCATTTTTCCGGTCTCAAGTCTCAACTACAGTCGAGTAATGTCTTTGTCGTAACATTATTCTTAACTAATCTTCATTTTGCTCTCAATACTTATGCAATGATAGACAGCTTGCGATATTGTAGCGTATGATCTAGGAAAACTGTAGCGCTAACTGGCTATTCTAGCTACAGTGGAACTTTATTTCCTATTTACCCGTAAACTATCCATATCGATCTAGCTAGATATTCTGTATGTGTTGCTGAGAACATGACATCTCTTCAATACCCCAGTTTTCCTATCATCAAGTGAACCTGCCTATGAATCTGCAAGCTTTCGTTACGCGTTATCTTGATAAGTTAGCACCGATATTGATTTGATAAACATTATCCCTGTTACCACAAAAAAGATTAAACGTTGTTTAACCTCAAAACAAACGTCAAATCCCATACATTTTGGATTTTAAACAGGTGTTGAACGGGAGTTTATTTTTTTGTGGTAAGACCCTATATCTTTTCCTACACCTGCATTTATGTGCATTTAGTAGGAATAGCAACTAAGAAGCATCGCAGGCATGCAAGTGCAGTTTTTATTTTCCCACAGACCGAGTTTATGTGCCAGTTGTTCAAGTAATCCGCAAATTGGGTTACTCATTCTAAACTTACTTAACAAGGGTTAAACCAAGATTTTTGACGCTAAAACCACATTCACGTATTTATTATGAAAGAAAGTGGTGGTATCTTGATATGTTCACTGTAGTGGTACTGTTGGTTCTTATTCCTTTCTGTGATGAACACAGGAGATAAGTTGTGGTTACATTATCCTATGATTAAAACATTTATTAATGTTCAAAGTTTTCAGTTACTTAACCCCGTTGTCTGGAACTCCGATTAAACTATGCAAATTACACACTGTTTGTACTAAAGGTCAATAACACAGCTGCCTCTGTGGTGCGTAAACACGTATTAGTAAAGTTTTCTATCTATATTATCAATCTTTCTTTGAATACCTTTTAATATCTTCAGATTGTCCAAGGATTATACTCTGCCACCAAGCCAGGGTTTTGACTAAAATATTTCTCATACCTCTTAAGGTCTAACTTTAATACCATAGCTATGCTATGCATAGGCCCGACAGGTAGAATGCGAGTTTGACAACTTTTGTCAAAGTTAATCCAATAATAGAAAATAATAGAATATCCATTTATTAACCGTATCAGCATAAACGCAAACAAATTATAAAATAAATACACAAGGTAAAACACAGTACAGATGAAATCAAATAAAGACAAAAAAAAACTCATTCACCATTAAATTAGTGCCAACTCATATCCTTTCTGTCGGGTCTTAAGCCCGCGACTTCAAACGCAGGCCGTGAGGTGAGGTGTGTGTGTGTGTCTCAAGCTGTCGACGACGACGTCCATGCCAGCTGTAATTCACGTCGCTTTCACATTCGGACAGAACACATCATGTGCGGTACGGTATCTAACTGTCGTGGATGCAATAACTCACTGTTTAGGCACTCTGCGAGAAATTTGCAAGAGTTTCTTGAAATTATTCCACATCTTAATTTAGCTTTTTATATCAAAATACCATAAGTGGATATCTATAGCATAAAAAGATCTAGAAAAAACCGAAACTGGTGCCAGATTATTCTGTTACCTATAGTAAATAATGATATATGTACCTGCAATACTTTGTCGATTGGCTATCAATGACACAAGTGTATCGTGTTTCAATGTTATGTATTTTATATATTACTGTGCTTAGATATAATTAGGGCATCAATAACATTTTTTTATCACTTATCTACGCGACTATCGCGACTTATCTAGCCAGTGTATAAGAAAACCATAATCTGTTGAACATTTGTCTCGAAACACAGCGATTTGCTATTTGTCATAGAACGGCTTCTCCAGACTCCAGACTTAGCTTGTAACCTATATGCGGCGGACGACGAACGTAAGCTAGTGCTGCTAGAACTTTTTTGCACTGTCTGTGAATTGTGATTTGATTGGCACACATTCGTAGTAACAGTGTGGAGCAAAAAAGCACGGGAGTAATCAAAAGAAATTATACTAACTCTAGGAGACCAGGTGATCAATCGCTTCTCATGACGCGTCAGCATATTGCTGAGCGTTTATAGATTTTCAGCCTCTTTAGCATTAGGCACGACTTTCAAATGTCGTGAAATAAAAACAGATATTGTTAACTCTCAACATCAAGCGAATACCGAATAGCGAATAGGCCTGCTTAAACAGGATAAGGTTAAAATATAACTTTGATGATACAAATTTTCAAAAAACGTTATCTTACGACACTGCCAATTTGACATAGGGTTTTTAATATTTTTTTGTGATTTCATAGTTTAGTTCCAAGAAGCAATTTCACGAATGCATTTCTTTCGGACAATTGTTGGTCTGTCGAAATAACCGCTTGGCCAATATCCTGCATCATCCTGCATTGAGCCAGCATGGTGGAGTATGGCTCAATATTGCTCGCTATTTTATCTCGATGAGCACATGTGCAACTTTTTTCTTTTAGTAATTGTGAGCTACATAGAGATTACTAACGTCTACTTATTTGTAACATAATGTATGTTGCGCACGCATCAAGTTATCATCATATTTCATACGCATAAATAAATAATATTATGAAATATATGCGATGGTATGACCTACATAAGTAGTTTGTTTTTCTATTGATATATGTTGCATGCAACTACGATAAATATTTTAGTGCTAAGAAATGTTTTATGAAATTTCCAATTGAAATTGAAGACTTCCATGTAACTAATGATTGTGTTAAGTTCTTAAAATGGTATTAGTTGCTTCACTATTTATGTTTACGTTCATTTATAATATTTTTATTGTGTAGCCACACATTTCATTTTAATATACATTCTTAATTAAATTCAATTTATATTCGTTCATTATTAGGTATAAACCCATAGGTATTTAACATAATCATAATAATAGGTATTTAAAAGATTATTTGGCAACAAAATTGAATGTCTGTCTTTGTCTTTCATTCTTAAGATTTATCTATACTATAAGATTGAGGGTACAATTACTTATACGAAACTCGTATGGAGATAAATAGCAAATACAATTAATTACCTAACTAAATGAAGAACTAATGAACTTGTATAATTTCAATTAAGTTATCAATTTTATCTATCATACATAACCCAAAGGAAGTAAAAAAAAGGTTGTAGATTACGGTCATTCGTCAACTCGTTATAATATAAAGCCATGTTCACATGGATAGAGTAACCTTTCAATATCATCAATTTCTTGAGTAAATTCAGTTTGGAAAAATACTGTTTATATGTAGTTCACGAGCATCAACAATAGTTTTTTCATAAAAAGTTATAGAGTTTTTGAAGGCCGCATGAATAAAGTTAAGTATCATCTGTCATTGGAAGAAAATGTTTCGTTTTTGACGTTGGCTTAATAAATCATTAAATTCCAGTTTCCTTCATATAATATTTCATACATGTAAAAGGTATAACTCATTCAATTAATCTGTCTTTATGGCGATAAAATAATAAAATTAACTTAAACCCGGCATATATAATTTTATTTTTACAACTGTTGTGTAAACCCAGTTTTGTAGTAACATTCTCATTTTCCGATGTACATCTAAATTATGCCCTTGTGCGTTATGAATTCATTAAATATTTAATTTGGCAGTGAAAGTTAATTCCGAAATTAATTTTCTGACTCAAGAGGCGATGTCTCGCTATTTAAATATTTGTAAAAAGTATAATGTAACGTAATCATTTACGTTCATTCTCGTATTTATAACAATAGAGATACTGTTGACAAGTAATTACGCAGAAATTATTAGTCGCGGTAGAGATGTGTTGTAATTGTAACTGCTGATATAATTATTAATCTATGTATGATATTTTTAGAATATATTGTATGCGGCCATTATACAATGCAAAATGCATTTTAAGTCGTCTGTCGTCTGTCTCGCAAGTAGTATGGGTCCGTTTCCAACTAAGGGTGAAAATTATTGTGAGAGAGCTGCCCCCGACGATGAAAAAGAGGGGTTTTATAAGTTTGAAGCGTTATCTGTGTGTGTGGCACACTCTCAAACGGGACGACGGATTATGATGTGGTTTTTTGTAAACAGTAGAAAGCATTGGTTCGTAGCAATTAGTAGGTTCAGTAGTTTGAAAGTTATCTGCTTAACAATTAAACGAGTCAGCCTTTTAGACTTAAGCTTCATTTATTGAGTCGAGGGTGTTTTTATGACCAAAATACAATAATTGATACAGATTTTCATTCATCAAGTTTCACTCAAATAATTGCGTGTCGAAGCATCATGTCAAGTTCGAGGTCACGTTTAATACGCGTATAAATGTATCGAGTTGTTACAATTCGATTCACTCGTGTCCAGAAAGTAACGACTCTTATTACCATAGGAGTAAAGACTAAAATTTCCCTTCAAAAGTAGGTCAGTATAGAGATGACATGAGTTCGTGAATCACGCCCTCAATGCTATGGAAATGAAGATCAGCTTTCGGGCTTGTATGTACCTAATACTGCTATTGTTTGAAATTTGACACAAAAGGTTTCGCATTTTGCATTTAGAAATGTCTATATCGGCGACGGGCTGGCCTCCTGACACGCACAATCGAGAATTAATGAATAAATAAATAAATTTGCAGTCTGAATTTTGGGAATTTTTGTCAAGAAAAGTATACTGAATTTTCATAACATTGGCCAGAAACTTTTTGTTCAATTTTAAATTCCAACCTCAAAGTATATTTTAAAGGCTAAAGGGAGTGTCGCTTTGGTCACCCCATCTTCATCATCATCGCCTTCACCCTGTACTGATACACCACTAACTTCTTCGTTCTGATATGTCGCTATCGGTATCCTGCATTCAAATGTTTGTAAGATACTTCGTGGCGACTATTCTTCGATATTCACTTTGCTACTTGTGGTACATTGATACAAAGAATGCTTCAAACTAAATAAGATGTCTACTAACCGACATTTATGTAGATATGAGACAGTAATTTGCAACTATTTCGTATGGCGTGCGTAGGCTCAATATATGTACATAACATACATGGAATTTCATTGAAAAACTGTACCGCTTGATGTTGTGGTAAAACAGGCTGACTACATAATTATTGCGTGGTGGTGTGGTAGTCGTCAATTTTATAAAAAGTCCAGTTTCAGATATGCCTGTACATGAAATAAGGATAGTCTAGCCATTTAAACTTTAAAACAGAATAAAGTGATACACACAAATCAGTTAACGTACAATTATGAGGCCTAGTAGTTTTTGTATTTATTTCCCTTTTCCCTTATTTCCGAAACCCGTTACCTAAAGCGAGGTAAAACTGCGACCACTCTGAAGAAAATCCTCACCAATGTGAACAAAGCGCAATGTTTAACCCTTTGCTTTTAACAAATATCCTTTCTAATAGCAATATTATTCTTGACATTTCTTACACGTTTGTTATGAAGAGGTCACCCGACAAATTAAAAGTTAATAAGCAACTAGACACTCCATTATTATCTACCATGAACGCAAAAAATAAATTTTCTAAGTTGGAAAAAAAGCCTAGCTTCTATTGCATGGTACTAAGTTTCAATATATAAAATTGATAGATGATTACCAAGGCGGGTAAGTGTATCAATTTCTACAGGAACGTCAGTTTCTACAGAGCAGATGTTCGTGTATAATTCACTCAGTGACCTACAAGATGGAAATTTAACGGCTTTGGCATTAGGGGTGATTAAGTATTATGTGTAAAGTCTATTTAATAATATACCTATGTACTTTTGAGCTCACTTCTAGTACCTATACTTAAATAGAGGGCCGACTATAAATGGTAATAAAAATAAGAAAATAGATGTCTTGAAGAGATAAGTCCCTGACTTTGTAACGCATTATTCTTGTTAGCCCTATCTGTTTAAGTTTCTCGATCTAAATTTATTTGTTGTATTTTTGTGGATCTCTGTTATTCTTTATAATTTGTAATTTGTTAATTGTTATCTCTTTGTAATTTGTTATCTATATAAATGATGTAGCAAATAAAATAAAATAAATAAATCTATAAGCACTATAAATGCTTGGGCGTTTCATGATACTTCTTGTATTTTGAAAATGTAAAATTTTAGTCTAATCTCTCTATCTATTCGTGATAAGAATACAGTGAGTTTTCAATCTGTTAACACACACTCACAGGACAGGACACAACCGTCGCGTTCGAAAGTTTCCCTTCAACTGGTCACTGTGATTTTGGCTTGATAATTGGAAACGATTTTATTGGTTACGGGGCGTGGCTAGGCCGCCGGACAGTGATGACTCCACTGCATTCTTATCACGAATAGACTATATAATCTACCTATTACGGCTTCACGGCATGTAGCCTTGTGACAGAGGGACTGAAGAAGGACACCGAATTCATAAAATCCATTCAACTTGTTTAACAATTCATAAAAAAAACTTAGTTTATTCATATTCAACCAAGCCACAAGATCCACCGCTTTTGTTTACTGGGTTCAAACAATAATCACCGTGAAATCAATTCTCAATAACAATTAGTAGGCAGTTGAATTGAATACGAGCGTACATAAATTAATTAATTAATTAAGCTTGCGATTATATGAAATTCCCTCTCTTTGAGTAACTTTTTAAAGTTCCGACATATATTCAGTGCCACCACCTAAAACATGAGTTAGTGGTAAGCTCGAGTAAATTGTGACAACTCGATCCCCCTTTTTAATAAAAAGTCTCTCCGGGAGTAAAAAGTAAATCCAGGAGTAACTACGGGACAGAGCTAGACAATAATAAAAAGGGCGTTATACCATGGCCGCTGAGAGAATGCGATCCTGACACATGTATAGTCCCTGTCTTTCCCGCGCTATTATACTTTTCACTCTATCTCACTCCTACAAGTGAGATACAGTGAAAAATAGCGCGGGACAGACAGGGACATTACATACATGGTGTAAATGAATTAACGCAAAATGAGAAACTGGTTTATTAGGGACATCATTCTGAGCAACTTTCATTATGAAACAGATTTGATCAGAGCAACTTTATTTTTCACTTCCCAGTACATTTAGGCCTGCGTGGATCAGCTGATTTGTAAGGAGAAGTGAAAAATAAAGTTGCTCTGATCAAATCAGTTTCATAATGAAAGTTGCTCAGAATGCTGTCCCTAACAAAGTAGTTCCTCATTTTGCGTTGATTAATTTACACCTTGTGATACATGTGTCAGGATCGCATTCTCTCAGCGGCCAGAATATAATGTATAAGTAAAGAGTTGTCAAACGGAACTGTCAGCGTTAACTCACGGTCTAGTGGTGGCGCTGAGACTGTTACTTTCTTTATTTACATGAAAATACAACAGTAATTTCGTAAGTAGGTGCTTCGAAACAAAAGATTAAAGGCAGACAAAAGGCAAGGCACCGAGTGTGCGCTAAAACTGCAAACGCGCGAATCGATTGTCAAAACTAAGTACAAAACATATACATGCAAATTCATTTGTGTTTACACAGAGAAGATTTCTCCGCATCGGCTTCAAGTACAAAGAAAATACAGGTTACAAAGAACAGAAATGTAAGGTTTATAGTAATGTAGACCGTGTAACAGAAATACATTTGGAAAGGGTAACAACCTTAATTAGCGCCACGCCTTTTGATTTGATAGGTGACAATAGACAAGAAGAGACATTGCCATATGAAAATCTCAATTTTCATCTATGGTTTTATGCCATGGTTCCGGTATACCTATAGTGGCAAAGTTGTGCCCATGTTTAGTCAGTTAATCAATGTTCAATTTTCCATGACGGGGGGCCAACCCATCGCCGAACCCCGCAGCAACGCAGTAAAGATTAATTGAGAGTTGTGTGACGATGACGGTTTTGCCAGATGAAATCTGTTATTTCCACGCACTTTAGTCAGAGCGGTTCACTATACTATTTAGGGTTCCATACCCGAAGGGTGCCAAACGGGACCCTATCAGTAAGTCTCTGCCGCCGCTGTCCGCCTGTCTGTCTGTCCATCAGCTCAAAGGGCTTTCTAGTACGAACCGTAATATCTAGAAAACTGAGTGTAATCTGTTGCCGCTATAACAATAAATAATAAAAATCTTCTTATGTGCTGCACAAACTCTCAAAAACTATATCAGAAGAAGCTGTGATATTAGCGTATAACGGATATATAGTCTCTGTCTTGAGATTTGGCATAATATTTTGGGGAAATGGGGTAGGCAAAGAAAATGTTTTATAGCGCAAAAAAGATGCATAAGAGCTATTTGTAGGATCCGACGCACTGACAGCTGTAAGCCTCACTTCAAACGACTTAATATTATGACATTCCCTTCACTATACATCTATGAAGTAGCAATTTTTGTCAAAACCAATAAACAACTATTTACTAACTATTCTAGCAAGCGTCACCAGACAAACATTATCATGCCTAGTCACAAAACAGCATTATATAGAAATAACATTCTCGGCATGGCACCCATAATTTTTAATCACATGCCTGATAGCATACATAGGTTAGACAATATAATACAATTTAAGACAGAAATCCGCAAGTTACTATTGAATAAAATGTACTACTCCATAAGAGAATATCTAGATGACACGACACTGTAGTTTAATACACAATTGAATAGTTGTATGCCACTGCGCCAAGCATAGAGATACGATATTACAAATATTTAAGATCATTATATTATAACCTATGTTTTACAAATTGACTTTGACTTTGACTTTTTGAAATAAAATACAAGAAAAAAAGGTGTTAAGAATTAAATTAAATGAAAAATAACGAGATGAAGATTGAAGATATTGAACTGTCAGGCACTTGTTTCTTGTACGATAGTGCGGAACCCTTCGTGTCAGAGTCCGACACGCACTTGCCTATATTTTTTATTTTTTTTATTGCGCAAGTCATCTTTGGCAGCTATGCGAGTACGACTCTCGGTCAAGGATGGAGATTCATACAAAGATGACTGGACGGAAGTTTCGTTTGCTTTTATTCTTGCCAACTCTTTGTTTGAGGCGAGAACAGCGAAAGCTGAGGTCATCTTAATAAAAGAGATTGAGAATGCTATTACAACTGATTGGTTTAGGTAGAGTTATGGTTCTAACCTTCAAAGTACAGAGGCCATAATTATTATTAGAGATTTCCATCAACTGGCCAAAAGTGGGCACAGTTGTGTCTCTGCCAACCCGCATGGGAAAGGTCGTGACGCTATGTTTGTTTTGTTTGTAAATGTATTATGGTACTATTTCACAAAATTACTGATGTTTGGTATACACAATGAGGAAGGAATCAGGGAGGTTACCACAAAAGTGTAGCGATTCAGTTTAAAATCCCTATCTATTAAAGTATATATATATATATTCTTTATTGCACAGTAACTTAATAATTAAACTTAAATAACATAATAGTGCGCAAAGGCGAGCTTATGTCTTAAGAGAGATTTCTACCAGCAAACCTAGGCAGGACAGGAAAGATGGTGCTGAGAGGATAGTCCTAGTGCACAAAGATAAAAATAAACTGAATAAAACTACACTTGCTATAAAATAAATAAATAATACTTAGGTAGATATCTACAACCTAATACATAGATAATACAAAAATAAAGTAATACATAGTATAAATAAGAACTACTTAGCATGCATACATACACATACATAGGTACATAAATACTATAATAATAATAACTACCTAATATGAAAGAGAAAGGAAATGATTTTTTACTCTTTTCTTAAAAGTATAAATTGTGGGACTGTCCCTTATAGCGCAGGGAAGTGCGTTCCACAAACAAGTATCAACATCACAATGCCAAACATTTCCTTTCCAATAATCCTAAGTGGCCTTTATTTAACGTAATACTGGGAGCTATTTGGGAGGTGTCAAAACCACTAAATTATGGCACTAAACTGATAACCTTAAATCCGACAGCTCTTGAGCGGTGGCCACAGATTCCATTTTCAAATACATTTTTTTTATTAGTTTGCTTAGTTTAGTTCGTATCGCCTCCAACATCAGAGGCACTCTTTAACAAATCCGTAGTAATCCAAGACTTGATCTAAGACAGAAATTGTAATTTTCATAAATAAAACTTGTGTAGCACACACACACAAAACGACACAACCGAATTTATGACCCCCTCCTTTTTTGTAAAGATAAACAAAAAATCGGTTAAGTGCGGGTCGGTATCACACACGAAGGGTACCGTACCATCGTACAACAAATCAAAAGCACTCAAAACAATAAAAAAAATAAACAAAAAGAAAATTTAAAAAGTTTTTGCCTTCACGAGATTTGAACCGACGACCTCCGGATTGAGAGTCTTCATCATACCGGCTGAGCTACCACAACCATGTGGGTTGACGCGAAATATGCTATCATATTTAAATGTGTAGTATATGTGTCTATGACATGGTTGCTATGACAATAAATAAACAGTTTCAATCAAGATCTCCATTTTGAAATGCGTAAGTGTATCTAAACACGTCTCTTGTATCGGGGCCCCCTTTAATTTGCAATATCTCTCGTATTTCAGTATTTGTGGTTGGTGCGGCAACAGATATACACATTCTGTGAAAATTTCAGCTTTCTAGCTATTACGGTTCGTGCAGACGGACCCGGTGACAGACAGGACGGACGGATGGACGGACGGACGGTCTCAGTAATAAGGTCCCGTTTGGCACCCTTCGGGTACGGTACCCTAAAAACACCTGTGACATAAACGTCACTAGTGGTATCTAAACAATCCATTGAGAGCGTGAACAACCCCCCATGGGGTTATTCCGTACTTAAAAAGTACGGTATCACCCCAGGGGGGTAAGTACTAATTATTAACTTGTCACTGATTTATTTTCCCTTTTAACATCTAGCTCTGAACGTGTGATCATTATGTCTGCAGATCTAGTACCCCCTCACTGGAAACACAGTAAGATATTTCGTCTGTTTTATAAGAGTGTGAGCAATCACACAGAGCATGGACATCAAGAGTGATACTACTTTCGTGCCGCGTAATAATCTGGCAGGCTTTCCCGACCAAGCCGCTTTCTAGAGGGGCAGGAAATTAATCTCAGTCTAGGCTTGATATAGATCGTACAATGTTTACTGGTAGCCGGTGATCCACACTGGAAGAATCTGCCATTGAGCTATCAGATAAAATCATTGACGAGGACCATTTGGTACAGATTTCCTGTACTAAATGGTGTTAGACATGCCACTATCATTCGAGATAGGTTTTCAAAACCAACGGTAAATGTAGACCAATCAAGAAGATCTGCCATATTTGGTATAAAGTGCGATGAAGAGTGCATTAAATATCGTAGTGAACCAACTTACAGTATTATTCATAAGGAGTAGCTGAAATGTAGCACACCACTAGTACGAAAATGTATGGACAAATCTGTAATACCACAGATCCTATAATATTATACTAATACAGATAGACCACCTAGAACAAAATATGACACCGGCGAAAACTGAGATGCTACGGAAGCTTCTTTAGTTCGAACCCATTATAGCTTGGTGCAGCACCATCGAAAAATTGCAAATACCACGAGATGGCGCTAAGATATAGGATTTATTCTAATATTAGCGCCACCTAGAACTATGTTATCTACTATGAAACCATGGCGTTCAAAGTGAAAATCTTACTCCTCACGCCATCTCTTTTTTACAAAGGGTTACTAATTTGTATGGAATTCTAATTTAATTAATTAATTCTAATTTGTATGGAATGAGCACCTCATTCAGTGATAAGCCTAAAAGGCTTATATTCATATATATATATATATATATGTATATGAATATAAGCCTTTTCCCATATGAGGTTGTAGAGGCACACTCGAGCCTATGTTTGGCCATAGTTATTCAATAGTCTATTTTGCGCTTTCAAAAACTACTTCGAAAAACATGTTACCCGAAAAAGATTAGGAAATCATTTAAGCTTCATCGACCTCGAAGTAATTTTAAATTCATGGAATGAATCATTAGTGCCTGGCACCTATGGAACCTTATGGTTCGTTGAATGCTGTTATAAATGACTTGTCATTGTCGAATGACTTTGACGAAGTGTTATTTTATTGATAAACACGCAAGACACAACATGTGTGAAAATTAAATAAACAAAAGTTTACAAGTGAAATCGAGATTGATGATGATCTCAATGGTGTTGATTAATTGTTTCTCCATTTTGTGACAACTGTTCCGGTCTAGTGTCGATCTAAACAACAACATAGCTAAACATTGATTTTGATTGTTAAATATAAAACCAAATTAAAAGAACTTGCTGATCGTATATCGGATAATATCTACGGTCGCCTGCGTCTAAAAGTATACGGGCGGTATCCCGCGTATACTGCTTGTGTACTTAGGCGCAGGCGACCGTACTTAGGGCGAGTTTGAACAACGAAGAGTAACTTTTTACTCGAGAATATCTTCTACTTTTTCTAAGAATAACCTTATTTTGAACTGTATACTATACTATAGCATACTATAGTTATTCTCGCATAACTTTTTGTTGGTAAAATCCACCCTTAGTCAAATTACTAACCTAATAAGTGACCATGTTGAGTTGATACATAGGTTGATACTCCTTTTTTATTGTCATTTTTTTATCGACAGCTTCCATTGTTTTCAAGTTCCTATGAAATATTATTCCGATTGACACTTACTCAGTCACTGAATACCTACTTTCTTGATTACTATGAACGATAGAATCAGAAACCAACAGCCAGTGATAACTAATTGTGAATTCAAGCAAATCGCAAGAAATAATTGGATCAGCAAATGAAAGTCCCCAATGAGGGTGACATTGACGGCGATGTGTGCTACCAAGTATCGAGAGATTATACATAAAAGAAGTTGCCGATCGAACGCATCGGCATCGAATCTGCAACCATTTCTACTTTCGTAATAGAAATTTATATCCGTTCTTGCAAATGAATATTTAACGCACATATATCACCGGGGTATTAGATACGACGTTGTATGCATTCACTCTGATACGTTGTATAGATTCGAAGGTCAATGATTAATGGGATCGAAATTAGTTTGATATCTGTATCTACGTAATAAAATTAGTTGTAAATAAACAATTGTTTAGCTTCTGTTTTTGATATCAAGTCATCTCATAAACACATATTGCCTACCAGTTCTGCGTTTATATTTGACCTGTTTTTTTTGAAGATATCTTATTTTAGAGATAAGCTTGCATTTGGTTTGTGTTTTGTTCTCTTTCATGCAATAAATATATACGATATACACAAACCAATAATCATGCGAAATCTTTGGCTAAAGTTATTTCTACATTTTGACAGAATAGATTAAATTAGCAAAATGTCAAGGAGAATTACTTTTGTCTAGACTTCGCAGGAAATGTTAATAAGATTAGTTTCAGATTTGAAATTGTAATAAGCTTTTATGCAAATATTTCTTCTAATGACACGTTATCATAATAGCAGTCTGCATCATAATTTCCAACCGTAATAGCAGTTATCTGACTCTTCTGTCGGAGTAAAAGTATGTTACTCTGAGTTCAACCTGGGAGTTACTGGTCTCAGAGTAAGGAAGTATTTACAACATAGTAGAGTATTTTTTATTAATAATACGGCAAGAGTGTATTTTAAGAGGTACATCACAATAAACTACTATCTATTTGTATTACACAGCATAGGAAGTAGGTATAACTAGACGACAGTACAGCTTGGCAACATTTGCAGACTACTACGTGTTTCGTTTAATAACCTATATGGTTTGTTAATCAAAACACGCAGTAATGCACCAATATGTTAATTATATTTATGTTGCCATTATTTTATTTCTAGGACTTCTTGCCAAGCTGTACTTCTACAGTACAGTACAGACAAATAGTATATTTTTTCAAATGATTGATTAAATGGGAAAAACCATGATGACCACGCCATGTTAAGCTAGTTCGAGTAATATGCCGCCCCAGGATAGGCTACATATTTGTGCCGTTTGGCGTGGAGACCCTCGGGCCGAGACCGGCCGTCCCGACGCTCGGCGAGTCTCGGAGATCGCAAACAGACTCGTCGAATAGTTCGGGTGATCTGGCACCTACCTCGCCCAGCGCATTAGCCTGGCGATACAGCGAAGTAATTGTGCACCCTGCCGCTCGATGGCAGCGGTGACCTCAGGGACATTTTTTATTTAATTTAATTGTTTGTAGTCGTATTGTTTGTAGTCGTAATTTAGGTTACGTTGTACATAAAATTGAAAAATGATGTTGTAAGCTTGCCTTTGTTCATGCATTTTCTGTATTGTTTGTGTTTTTTCTGTTATGTGCAATAAATATATACGATACGATACGATACGATTGTATGTTTTTATTTTTTTTAAACAATCGATTAACACGCACACATTTTATTGCTGACTGAACTGACTGTATATGTAGTGTTGTGTTACTAATGAGTAGATAACGCATCAAATGACCGGCTGTCAAGTTACTTCTTTATACGGAAACTTGTTCACGGGGAAAAAACTGTTCCATAGAATAACGGTACAAGTATGACACAATTTCACGCTATTTCTCATATGGGGTGGCAGAGGCAATCATGCTTTGAAATATGACGAAAATACCAATGTTTCCATACTACCCTTATTAGATCGTCCGTCTTATCTTTACAACTTAATATAAATACATATCTCATTGGTTCGTGGTCAGTAACGGGATTCTATGCTGCATCTCTACGTGTCACCATAAAACACTCTTTTGAATTTACATTTACATATAAGCCTATATACATTGCGTTTGGCCCCATACTGATCTGATACCCTGATGTCGTGGGAACCAGAAACAGCGACCTCACAAATATGTTAACAACTTCGAACCATGAAGTTGCTATTTATTTCAGAATTTTGCCACAAGTTTTGCCATAAACTTTGTATCGGGCTGAGTTTTCGAGTCTCTGCAAATCGCTTATCATTAATTTCATTTGTAACTGATATTCAAAACCGTTTTCGATAAGTTATTGTGATGAGGTAAAAGTGTATACCCTTAATTGTTGGCGGAGAAAGTGCTGGCATTTTAATTGAATTACTTACAAACGAGTAAACACTGAAATGAAAATATAAATGAAAGAAAGAATTACTCACAATCTCAACCACAGTGGGTTAGTTTGAAAAAATCAGCCTGGAGGTATGTCTTCGTGCTATCTTAATCCGGCTTGTGCTCAATGTCGCTATAAGATCCCTTTGAAATTTATTTAAACTGACTGTTTAAAGATAACTAGTGCCGTGAATGTTTACATACCTTCAGTAATATTATCGTCTAAGACAAATATTAGAGCCTTCATAAAACAATAGATCTCTCATTACTAAAGTGAAGTACTTACCTATTTTATAAGATAATTCACAGTTCAATAATATCCAGAAATAAATAATCACAAAGGTAAAAATAAGTATACGAAATAAGTATAAGACATCTCTAACATTAAACAATATTTACTCAAATCATTATCATCGTCAGCTAGCGAGTTTACTATTCCATTCTTATCATCACGTGTTTTCCCAAACTGAACGTTAAAAGATTTTCCCAAACTAAACGCACAAGTTGCGTCCATTCCAGTTATATCATGACATAATTATCACATAAGACAGAATCATCTATACACTTGTAACATTGATATTTCCAACATAAAAACGAACATCCATGTTAAATCACTTTCACTGCAGCAAAACCCGGTGAAATATCTATACTTTCCATATGTTACAGCTATCCGAAACAGAAATCGAATGTAAGAAATTAATATTTTGCAAGCGAAATACCTGTTTTATCTAGTATTCTAATAAATGGTGATAGCATAGTCATAGCATGTACTGGTTTGACTTAAAAATATTAGGCTCACTGAATAAAGAAAGGTCTCTCTCTCCTGCCCTTTGAAGGAAATGCTTTATTTTTGACGTTCGCCCATCAATGACGTTTTTCCTTCTAGATTCTTAAAGAAACAAAAGGTTTTAGCTTTTGTTATTCACAAGACCTATTCATACTCTTGGTTGTTCAGGTAAAATCAAGTACCAACGGAACATTTTATACTAGTCTACTAATCCTTAAATATGATTACCATTGAAGTTACAATACTTTTTTCATCATTCATGGTATTATAAAACAAGCTCCGTGCAAATACTCTGGAACCACATTAAAACGTTGCATGCCTTTCGCCAAAACAACATTTTCTATCTTTCCGTAAGATAAACCTTAAAATTTACGAGTTCGTTCCGCATTAATTAGGGTGTAAATAACAACTTTTATGGCTATAGTATCACACTAGTTAATTAGTTCATTAAATAATAGAACTGCTTATTTTACAACTTGATCTACATTGAGCCATAAATTAAAATACCACCAAGTTCCATGCTGCCAGTTAAATCACCGAATCACCGGAACCTCTGTTTAAAGTGTTGGGTGACAAGCATTTAAGTTTTATTGCTCTGTTAACTTAAGTTGTTATCTATAAAAGAATACTATAAAAGGCTGGTGGAATAAATTTCGAATTTCACAAATTAATCTACGCAGTTGATTTGTCAAACCGAAGGATCGTAGAATTAAATATGAAAACATTAAGTTTGGTGGTTCTGTAGGTACCTACAGCAAATATTATATCTGAAGAAATTATTCAGTCAACTTTATTTTTGGACATTAAAAATAGTTATGTTCGTGGTTTAGTAATAATGCTATGTATGTGTATTTTCTTAGCCTGTTAATCAATACTCTATCTTCCGTTATAAGGGATTAGAGCATTATTGAGAAGGAGCGAAGAGCGCTGGCGATTCGCTGTATGTTGGCCCACAGATTGACGCGCTGTTCAAGTTTGCCAGTACGTTTCACGTATGCTCTGTGGGTCAGCTATACGCAGAGATCGTACAGCGGTACAGCGCCCTTCGCTTCTAATACAACAATGGGTTCAGGATGCTGCTGGGGCTGTCGCAGTATTGTAGTGCATCAGGGATGTTTGCCGAGGCGCGTTCCTCAGACTTCAATTAGGTAGACGGTTGCGGGCGTCTTCCCTGCTGTACCGTGTGCGCGGCAGCACCAACTCCATCCTGGCGATCTTTGCCGGAAGGTTGGACTGTCCGATCCGCAGACACTGGGAATTTTTAGACATGGCCTCATACTCATATTCATATATTTATTGCGTCATTGTGCCTCAAATAAGAACTGGAACGGCCCAGTGTCTGGGGGTCGGAACTAGTTCCAAGTAAGACTATTTATTGTTGTTACGTTTATGTTGTTACATTTTATATGATAGTGTGTAAATTTTTACGTATATTACTGTACTGCTATTATGGACCAATAAGTCTGAAATTATGAATTTGAATTAATTGAATTGATTTAAAAAAAAATATACGAATGTTCTTCAAAACACCTTGAGGAAATATCTACTCTTTTGTACTCGATTTAAACTATTTTACACCACAACTCCTCGTAAAAGTTTAATGAACTTTTCATCTAGCGGAACCCTAAAAGTACTAAAAGGCTTTGCCTGTCACAAGTGGTAATATAGACATTTTGTCATGTTATCTTCGAGGGCTAGCAATAAAATATTTAATAGGTTGTTTTTCTTTTACAATCCGCTTCGCTCGTAATTACCTTTTCGAATATTTACCAGATACCAACAAGTTCTACGTTTCGGTTATTTCTTCTTTTCTTACTTCTGATGCCAATGTTTGGTTGTCCATTCTTATTCATTGCGAAGCTTGAAATACGCCTTTCTATTCGTGTCTTTATCTGGTATTGCCGAGCCATGATTTACCTTTAGTCAGCGCGACGTAAGGGTCGTACAAAAGCAAAAGCCTCAGTGCTTCGACACAGTCACAACATACACCGACTTCTCATTTACGACCTAAATTCTTCTAGTGCCTCTCCACTACTGGGGTTTGGCAAAAGCAAAAGTCCAGTGTCGGTCTTTATAGCCAGGCGGAAGGCGGCTTCATCGGTCGATTTCCAAACGTCAAAGTCCTAGCTGGTTATTCACTTTGAATTTGGAATGGATGACGAAATGTTTCATCTTATTTGCGGAACCCTATAAATACTTCCGAATAACGGATGTCGTCGCTATGCACAAGTGCACCAGTTAGATGAATTGCAAATTGTGATCATTCACCTTGAAGCGTGTGCACTGTTTGCATAATGCAATCACTGGATCAATTATGCGTAAACAGACGCATAATGAAGGAAGTAATTAGATAGCGTCACGACTTTACCCACACGGGCTGGCAGAAGCACAGATATTTATTTTATTTATTTATTTATTATATTTGGTACACAAAACAGCAGTGGAGATAAAACATTAAAATAACAACAAAAACATATAAAAGAGGCTGTCTCCAGCGCCAAAAGAATGTGCACACAACATGGTATTATTAACTAGAGGATAAACGAAGGTGCTATACAGTGGATGAATTACTTACATAAATAAACAGAATGAAATAATTTAATAACTTAATTTTAAGAAAATATTTTAAATATCATTAGCCTGTTTGATAACTTTGCGCATATTATGTTTATAGTTAGGCAACGAGACGTGATAGATGTCAGGAACGCCATCTTCGCTGGTCGAAACTTCATTGTATCGGCGACACATGCGAAGTATGGGGTTATTGGCGCTGATGTTAGATCTGCACGATGGGATGTAGAAAGGACGCGGTATTCTGACAGACCTGCTTGGCACCTGAAAATTTATTTCTGATAGAGCAGAGGTTGCGATAGCACCATTTATAATTTTATGCAGATGGATCAAGTCCTGAAGCCTGCGACGAGATTCTAAAGGTTCCAATGAGAAACGTTCGCATCTGTTTTCGTAGGACTTGACCGCTCGGCGAAGACCATAACGCGCACAGAGCATGCGCAGAAAGCGCTTCTGGACCGACTCTACATGATCGATGTGGGTTTTGTAGAATGGGGACCATATGACCGACGCATATTCCAATCTGCTGCGGACAAGGGCATTATACAGCAGAATGAGACTTGTTGGTTTCCTAAATGACTTAGTCACACGCGAAATGAATCCGAGTAGCTGGTTACATTTTTTTACTAAGGCTGAGCAGTGCTGGTTGAAACTCAGTTTATCGTCGAAGATAACGCCTAAGTCACGAGCTTCGCGTTTTCTATGCAGCGTAACACCCCCTATGGTATAGTCGGAAAGGACAGGATTGTGGTTACGGGTCATCGTGATCACGAAGCACTTGTCAGCTGCCAGAAACATGCGGTTGTCTGCGCACCAGTGGGACAGTGTATTCAAGTCCTCCTGAAGGATTGTAGAGTCGCGTTGTGTATGTACACGGGTGAAAACTTTGAGATCGTCAGCATATAAAAGACAAGGACTTTTGAGTTTTTTCACCAAGTCATTAATAAAAATGATGAAGAATAAAGGGCCAAGTAGAGATCCTTGCGGAATGCCAGAGGGGATCCCAGCTGGAATCGACAAGTGCCCCTTTAGTGCCACGACCTGGCTACGGTTTTTAACATAGGACGTCACCCAACGTAGAAAGTTTCCGTGTACCCCATGAAGTGATAGTTTGGAGCAGAGGATACGATGGTTTACTTTATCGAAGGCTTTACGGAAATCAGTGTAGATTGAATCCACCTGGCAGCGGTCGTTGAAGGCATTGCACAGGTAGTTTGTATATTCAAGTAGATTAGTTACAGTCGATTTACCCTTAACAAAGCCGTGCTGTTCCGGTACAATATGTGGTTTGACATGGTTATAGAGCACATCAAAGACAAACGACTCAAGCACCTTAGCAAAACATGATAATATGCTGATAGGGCGATAATTACCACAATTGCTAATATCACCCGATTTATGGACAGGTACAACATATGCCAGTTTCCAAATCTTTGGAAAAGTGCCAGTGCTGAGCGACTTGTTGAAGATGAGCGTGAGTGGAATGGACAGAGCACCGGCACAGGATTTAATGAAACAGGGGGGGATCCCATCGGGACCAGCTCCCTTATTGACATTTATACTTAGCAACTTCTTATGAACTTCATCCCGAGATACTGACATATTGGCCAGAGTATTGTTGCATTCATCGACGTTAGTTAAGGCTTCACAGCCACCGCCGTGAATGTTGTCCACCTCAAAAACTGATGCAAAATATTCAGAGAACAAATTACCCACCTCTAGCCCACCGCGTGCGGATTTGTCACCAAAGTATACAGTCTCAGGGAGAGAGTTGTTTGCTTTTTTAGATTTGACGAAAGTAAAAAATAGTTTTGTTGTGTCACAAAGGGAGTTTTCTACACTACTCAGAAATGATTTGTAGCAGCCCTTGATAAGTTTTTTAGATCTGGTTCGAAGCATTTGAAACTCATCGTAATCCCGAGGATTCTGATATTTTTTAAACCGCCTGTGAGCTTCGGTTTTTTCATCGATGCAAGCTTTTAGTGGTTCAGAGAACCAAAGGGGATGCCTATTGTCACCAATTCTTTTAAGGGGGGTATTTTGTTTGATGATATCATTCAAAGTGGCGTAGAATGTCGCCAGGTCTAGGTTTACATCGGAATTACTCAATACCACGGGCCAGTCAATGGAGCCTAGGGCAACGTTGCACTTAGCTACGTCGCATTTGCGATAGTTAAGTGTTTTTTTGGGCACTGAGACTAAGGGCTTAGGAACATCAAGCAACTCAACCACGATTGCCGGGTGGTGCCTGTCTACTCTTGACACGGCGTCGCAGTCAGTCAGGGTCAGTTTAGGGTAGTCTGTTAAGAATAGGTCCAGTATTCTATTGTTGGCATTGCAAACATTGTTGCACTGGCTTAAGTTACCGAGTGCCATCAGATTGAACAGCAGCTCGGATTTAGAGTCAAGTGGAGCTGTGTTTATCATGCTATACCGGGAGGCTGGGTCAAGTGACCATTGCAAGTTGGGTAAGTTAAAATCGCCTAGAATTATGGTTTTAGTTCTATGGTCGCTAGTGCCTGCGAGTAAGTTGTTCGAACATTTATCGAACCATGTCGCGAATTGATCAATTTTGAGGTAGTCTGGGAGGTAGACGAGACATATCGTGAAGGAAAGTCCGGCCTTACCAGTCCTCATCGTTACCCAGAGGTCCTCAAAAGAGCTCTCCAGATTCTGATGTCTAGAGACATGAAAGTGTTTTTTTATTGCGAGTAGTACGCCACCACCAGATTGTTTTGAAGAGGTGGAGGATTCACGGTCCCTGCGAAAAACCACGTACCTGTCATCTATCACCTCGCTCGTGTGAATGCCGCTATCAAAGTTAGTTTCAGTCAAGCAGACTATGTCATAGTCATCATTAAGCAGACTCAGATAAACATCATTTAGTTTGGATCTTATTCTATTGACATTTTGATAAAATATGCGTAAGGAAGAGAAAAGGAATATCGCTTAGCTAAAATGACATTTACAGACAATTAAAGTAGGGATGATTTACTTAAATAAGGGCAGTTTTTCTAGAGAAGATTTATCCTTAATATGTATATGCGGTGACTCTTCGTCTTTCCTGACATAAACTCTTCCAAATTTCACCCACACAAACTTATAACCATGGGCCTTGTATTTTCTCGCAGCTGCGTGCAAGTCTTTTCCCTCTGGCGACAGGTGTTCCGCGACGAAGATCGGCACGTCTGCTCCTGATACGCCGATCAGATTCGAGCTGATGCGAGTTTGGGGGTGATCCTTGTTGTACCTCTTCACCGCAGATATTATGTTGTCACGGTGACGCTCGGACGGCAAGGTGATTAGTATGGTGCGGGGTCTGGGGGAAGTACTGTCTTGTTTTGCAATTCTTCGGCATGATCTGATCTCGGGGTCATTAATAGGGGCTTTGATAACCTCGCACAGGTCTTTAAAGAGCTGCACAACGTTTTCGTTATTACGCTCGGGGACTGCATGAAGCTCTAGATTCAGGCTCCGGGAGAGTTTTTCTGAAGCCACCACACGATGCTGAAGCTTTCCAATGTCGAGCTGAAGCTGGATGATTTGGTTTTCGAGCTCAACACATTTTTTGCTTGTGGCTAGCTGCTCGTTCTTATACTCCGCTTGACCTGCAGCCAGGAAATCCGCAGTAAGGGAGTTCTTCAATTACGCGTGTCGAATCGATTCCATAAACATGTGTTTAGTTTCAATCGATTCAGCCACTTAATCGTAGTATCGAGATAAGATAAGATATTTTTTTTTATATATTTTTTTTATTTATAATTTATTTATTCAAAAAGAAAAACAGAAAAGTTTACACAATTTGAGGAACTTAGCTAACAAGTGCCACCTAATAATTGGAACAACTGAGCCCGAGCTAGGTGTAAACCTGTATTTCAGGCTGCAGTGCTCTTCCCAAAAAATATATAATTTGCTAATTCATGTTACACGGTCACATAGCATTATAAAAAATTAAGCAAATAAAGAATGACACTGAATAAAAACAATTTTTCCGGATATTTGCATAGTGTGATGTTTTTCGCACGACGACGTAAACAAGACACTGACAGATGTTGTTTTATGGTTATTAGTTCCGAATAATTAATTTTATGACATAACGATTTAATTAAGACCAATCTCTCGCACACGATAATTAGAATACTATAATAGAGATACACAACATCTTGAACATGAAGAGAAAGGTGAGCTTATCTCTAAAAATCTTTCAGCAAACTTAGAAGGTGGCGTCCTAGTGCTTAAATACTTAATGACTTACCCTTGTAAAAGCAAAGTAAAGTTAGCCCATTAATGTGCCCACCGAGGGGCACAGGCCTTTACCTGGATACGACTAAGATTGAACCATGCTCCACCATGCTTACTCAGTGCGGGTTGGTGGAGGGGTTTTACGACTACTACACGACCAAGTAGCGATAGTAGCCGGGACCTACAGCTTAACGTGGTATCAGAAACTGCGGAATACCGAATCAAAAACGATATCCAAATCCTTGTGTGTACTGCCGTAAAGTTGCTTTCAAGCTTGCAAAAATTGTGGTTAATTTATCTATAACAACACATACAAAGAGCCTGGCATCCCTCATTAGCCCAGTCTAGAACAGCTCTATTTTACGCAGCCTCAATCGGACCAGTTTGAAGGCTAGCACACAAACCCAGTTCGGGCCCGTTCGCTATAAACCTCTACCGTGCGATCCATTTTATGTGTAACGGACTGGACATAAGTGGCCAGGGAAATCATACTGGTGGAGAAATCAAGCTGAGAAATCAATTCAGAGTTGAGGATAAGATTCGCATGCGTTGTGTATCCCGACAGCAAATCTTAAAATTTTGCCTTCTGAATTTTAGGGGCGATGTTCTTTCAAGGTAAACAGATCGATACCTTTTTATGTACCCGTAAAATGTCAAATTCCTCAGATTAATAGACAGATAAACGTCATCTGAGGATTGTAAGATCGGCCCTTAGAGGAATAGTCAGTCGTCAGGTCATAATAAAAATATGATGTGGTCGTTCAATTTAGGTAATTTTTTACGATCATGGACCATAAATCAAATAACGAATGGATTTCAAGACAAGCTAGTTATAGTCTAAAGGTGAAGGTTTTATTTGCGAAGGGAGTTCCCAATGTAGAAAATCTTATATGATCTTGTTGAAAAACATGGAAGAGTATTATATAACATGACTTCTGTGGCGCAGCAGTTGCGCATCTGCCTACCATGCCAGAGGTCCCGGGTTCGAATCCCGGCTGGGGACAGAAGAAAAAACCCCAGGTCTTGGATGTTTACATGTTTGTGATGTTACTGTTTCTGGTTCCTGGTATCCTGGTGTGGGGCCAGAAGCAATGTATGTGCCTGTATGTTAATGTTTATGTTTATGGAAAGAAGGTCCCGGGCGCTAAGAAAATAATATAGTTTGCCCTTAGCTTGTTATTTATTTTGCTCTGATAGTTCTGCTGATATTTTTTTTACATTTGAATTTTCCCTTCATCAGTGCGTTGTCCGTATCTAGACACGTGTCATATTAAAAGCTATTTATACATATTTAGGACCAAGTTTACACCATAATATACATGTTTTTTTGTCATTAAAAGGCTAAGTAATAAAGATGCATGTTTATTTACTAACTTCATGAGTTATGGAAAATTAAGCATACTGTGTACCTATATCAGTACTAAAGCAATTTGCGGCAACCTGAACTGTAGCAACTACATTAAGCAAAAGCGGTCCAAGAGATTTTCCTTTGACTTCATTATCATCAGTCACTGGAGAAATCGACAGCTCTCTTGCAGAGGCGAGCAAGGATAAGCAATGTTGCTGTGCTAACTAGAAGAGACACGCAAACAAACTATATATTATCCAGATAACAAACTATATAGTTTATATTTTTAGCAGCTTTCATGCGACTTTCAACGTTATACTGGATAAAACTGAAGCCAAGACAGGTTGTTACTTAGTAGATTGTAAACTGTCAACGTGACAGTTGCCTAGCTTTGCTTGCGTCAACTTTAATTTCAAAATACGTAGATATAGATAATTCCTGGACTAAGTTATGTTTGGTTTTTAGCCTGCGGAGTCAGCAACGTATCACCATTGTACCATAACAATGTTTAGAATTTTTACTGTTTTTCAGGGTTCCGTACCCTAAGGGTGCCAAACGGGACCCTATTACTGAGACTTCGCTGTCCGTCTGTCTGTCTATCCGTCTGTCTGTCTGTCTGTCTGTCACCAGGCTGTATCTCATGAACCGTGGTAGCTAGACAGTTGAAATTTTTACAGAAGATGTATTTCTGTTGCCGCTATAATAACAAATACTAAAAAACAAAATAAATTTAATATTAAGGGGGGCTCCCATACAACTAACGTGATTTTTTTGCGGTTCTTTATAGATAATGGTACGGAACTCTTCGTGCGCGAGTCCGACTCGCACTTGGCCGGTTATTTTTTAACTCAAGGTTTACAATTATCTCAGTGGACTGGTTAAGAACAATATTTTGAAAAAAAAAATAAGTTCTTTGCAAGATATGAAAAATTTACTTACTTTTTTAATCCTACAAAGAAAATGTATCGACACTAAAAGTATGGAAAAATTAATAATAAATTCTCACTTATTATGTTGATTAGGTGGACGACAAACTCAAGTAAACATTGACAACTCCATATAATTTGACTAAATTTGCTAGAAGCTAAGTTTTATAATTTAAGATACGTTCTCCCTAGCTTAGGTGATATAATAACGGAAAAAGTCAAGCATCGAGTAGACTTTTATTAATTTTTTTATTTTATTTTTTATTTTATTTTATTCAGGTAACAAACAGTCACTTACAAAACATGGTTGATTGGATAGACTTGTTTACAGTGTAACTTAATAAATTTCGAATTACGGTTTCAAGCAACAAGCTTTAAACCATCGCTGGCGACTACAAATCAAGTAACCTGTCAGGACAGCAGAAGTTCAACCGTTGGAATTGAGGCTTAAACTTATTGGGATAAGCTTCTAATTCAATCGAATCATACGGTCACTAAAAGCTGTGGTCATTCAGTATACACAGCAGGTTGAAAAGTAAAGTTTAGCGTTAAGCTTAAACCTGAGTAATAACATGATTCTTTACGGGACGAAAGTGCCTGTTTATGACCGAAGTTTACGCACACCTACAAAACTGCTTCGCGACACGAGCATACAAAAGACATCAACGGGGTGACCCGAACTTTGAGTTCAAAACTTTTTGTGGAAACACTGGATAAAGTAGCGATATTAAACATATTTTTATGACGATTCTCTTTATATTGTTTAAATATTTAAACGTTACTGAAAGAGAATCTGCGTCATTGATAATTTCTTTCTGACGAATATATATCTGAGCCGAAGGTGGCAGTATGGCAATTCAGTGTGGCCCCACATCAGTAAGTAAGTGGTTCAAACATTTTTTGCTTAGATTACCTTTAGTCCAAACAATTTAAGGTTATATATGTTTTCAAGTATTATTCTTAGTTTAAAATTGAGGACTAGTTTCCTTCATATATAAACATACTTAAGTCACCGAAGTCCTGTATTATCAACAATATCAAGGCAAGTATGTTATGTACGATGTAGGGTAGTTGGTAACTGTATAAGGCAAGTCCATAGGTGGTACTGACAGGGTAGCGGTGCGCTTGAGCATGTTAGACTTACCCACTTACGCACTGCTTTCTCCCAATCAAATACCAACCTACTATTCAAGGATTTAAAGCTGAATTCAGCTATAGTTATGGCTGCGGTCCGTTATAATAAGTGTCCAAGTTGAATTGAATTAGATCCAAGATTGCGATTTGGATCGGTTCTGTTGACGGGTGGAAATTGTTTTGATAACTCTGGTAGAAATGTAAGAGTATGAGTGTAATGTTAGCTACAGTTAACGTTAGTAATGCGGGGTTTATACAACTGTATTTGATGGCGAGGATCATGTGACGTTATATTAACGCAATGATGTAAAACTGCTTACAAATATACACTTCATCTTGATAAACCTTACCAATCGTGTGATGAATATCAAAATTAAGGTCGCTCTTATTAGAAATAATAAATTATTTGAAGGAACATTCAATATTTAATTATTCGCGTCAAATTGCATGGCCTAATTAACGATTTAAGTCATTATCATAACCATTTACTTATATCCTTCAACCTTTACATGAGAAAAAAAAATGTTTTATTATACATGTAAATCATATATTTTTTCTTAAGAATGCATTAAGTAAAATCACAATACTTTAAGACGTAATCCATTGACACACTAATCATAATATCAGTCGTAATACAATTTTGAACCTTCATAGAAATTAAATCGGCCAAATCACCAACTAGCACTTTCACGGAAGGTTATGGATTCAATTTCACCATTTCTACTTTTATGAACACTGCAATAGGATAATGTTTACTCACACTCACACATACACTTATATTTGGTATGTTAAGATATATTCATAGTAGATTGTATACCAAGGGAGTAAAGAACT
This sequence comes from Argyresthia albistria, assembly GCA_963457715.1. Taxonomy (NCBI): domain Eukaryota; kingdom Metazoa; phylum Arthropoda; class Insecta; order Lepidoptera; family Argyresthiidae; genus Argyresthia; species Argyresthia albistria. The sequence goes on along the minus strand of OY735274.1, from coordinate 6,108,243 downwards.
ATTTTTAGGGCGAGAGTGGTTTTTTTAATCCTGAGCGACCGAGGGATTCTAGAGTTGAGCCCCGAGTGTAACGAGGGACTCATAAGGAGAATCCTGAGGGAGAAAGGGTTTCAAAGTACATCACTCGAGCCAAAAATAGCTTTTACTCCTGAGGTGGAAACTCTACTTTTCATCACCCTCCATGAGAAAAGGAGTAATTATGAATACAGTAACTATTAACAGCTTACAAAATTGAAATACACAAAGGAATTCAAATTTAGCGCAGTTTTCTAATCCAAATTTTCATTATTTGGTTCGTGTTTTGATATCAGTCTCACGTGGATTGACACCTTCGAATAAAGTGTTGGGTTAGTAAGTGTGTGCCGACGACTTTGCAAATAAAAAATACTTCAGCAGAAACAGCGCGGATAGTGCGCCGCCCGCTCCCTCGTCCCCCGCCCGCGCTCCCCGCCACCAAATTAACAAATAAAAAAAAGCTTTTGTACAAACTGTGCGACGGGTGTCCCGCCCCCCGCGCCAAATAAAAGTTACTTTTAGTCCCTAGGGACTAAAGAGACTACTTTAGTCCCTGTTTACCGGGACTAAAGTAGTTCTTTTCGAATAGATGTGATGAAAACTCATAAACTGGTAACTCATAAACATAGACTGGGTAAATGCGAACAAATATAACAACTTTGCAAATACAACTGCGATTTACTGACTGATCTACAAGGTGTAAATGAATTAACGTAAAATGTGCAACTACTTTATTAAGAATAAAGTATTATTAATTAATTTACACCTTGTATAAGTTTTTATCAGTACCTAGTTATTAATCTGTTTATTTATATTGGATTTCAAGATAGAAAAAAATAACGCTTTAGATATGATAATTCAATATTGGTAAAAGATATTATTGGTCTGTGTGTAATAAATTTTTATATTTTGTATCATAATCACACCCGTCCGATGGTCGGATGACATCGCCAAAACTACCGGACAACAGTGAATTAGGTTGGCTCAAGACCTCGCAACAATTGGCGTAATGTAGAGGAGGTCTTCACTCAACAGCTGTGGGCCCGATAGATAGATAGAATCACTTACTTACTTATTCATTAATCATTGCTTACAGTTGGTTGATACACTGATGTCAAAATGCAATAGAAACACGAATGTCATGACATTACTGCAACCAAATTATAATGAATGCACAATAGAATAAATAGATCTTCGCCGATTTCTACATTGTATGGAGAGATCGAAGTTCAAACCGAATTAAAAGGTTGTCGGCAATTTTTTTAACGGTAACCATAAAGAAGCATTCAACATTTTTTCTGTCGGATTATGCTGAGTCAGGATTCGCATCTCAACATATGAGTAGGTATTTTCTTTTAGAAACTGTGACATCAACTTACTTTCACTGTTCTTAAACATGAAGTTATTGTGTATTACAAAAGTTGCCACTCTCGGGTTTATTGTTATTTGTGTGTTTTTTGCAATTTTTATTATCATTAAACTCTGGTAATAAGTCATGGTTATCTTTCTTACTTTTTATACTAGAAAAAAATGGTAGTATACATTTTTTTTACATATAGGCACATACATTGCTTCTGGCCCCACACTAGGATACCCTGTGTCGTTGGAACCAGAAACAGCGACATCACAAACATGTAAACATCCAAGACCTGTTTTTTTTTGTCTCCAGCCGGGATTCGAACCCGGGACCTCTCGCATGTAGGCAGTTGCGCAACCGCTGCGCCACAGAGGCCGTCAAATTGTGTTGTAATGTTTGTGAAATTATAACATTATCCCAATTGCGTCATAAATAAACAAATCTTATATTTAGATTGTCACTAAATAATGTATTTAAAAAGTTAATTTTACCAACCAAACTTTAGAAAAGTAGTTGTTACGTTATTGCGAGCTAGTGTGCTACATTAATTATAAGAAACACTTGAGTAATTAAGTTACTATAATGTTGAAATTCACAAAACGTACATTCTTATCTCTTCAAGGTTTGTGGGACACGCGTATTTCAGTAGATAGTATCAGCCCGTCATTCAGGGAACCCATTTTTCATAGCTCTTCTCATGTACACGCCACTGAACTCGGTCTTTTACAATTTGTGTCTTTAGTAAACAAATCAAACACTGGACTGAATTCAGATTCATTCATATATTCCTCGTAATATATTATCCGCTAAAAGGTCAATTAGGATTTTCTGATAGCAGCATACAAGAATCAACTACGACCCCTGGTTGGTTCTAAAATAAAGTTGCTAAAAGACGGTACCTAGCTAGTAAATTTCACTCAAGTCGCAAGATAAATCTAGTGAACATTGGAAAGTGCTGACACAACTAAACCTTTATGCTGATGAGAAAACCAGTGAACGCACATGCAATAGACATTCGGGTTCTAGCACCTATTCAATACATGAAAACCTTATTGGTAGTAGAAATCAATCAAAATTATAACCACGCACATAATTCAACAAAGTTATGAAAAGATAAAGCTTTATTTGAGGGAGTTGAAAGTGTACCGTTCAACGGTCACGGAAAACATCGCGAGGAAACCTTCATTACTCCATAGCTGTGGCCATGGGCGACACGCAAATATCTGTCTAAAATTGGGCACCTTTATTCCTCTGCCACCCGGTATCAGAAAAGGCGTGACGCTATGCCATGTTATGTTGAAAGATCTGAAATTAATAATCATACATAAACCAAGATCTTTATTCTCCAAAATGGCAGAAAACGTCTTGTAACATTAACATTTCTTTATTTTTTTATTTCTTTCTCACAACACACACTGTTAACTCACAATAACTATGAATAGATCTAAACATTTATTTAATACATATTTATTTTCTTATACTTACAGTCTTTCTGTGAGAAGAACAATGCTCTGCCGTCATACAGTCTCGCACTAGTACGGAGAGCACTAATCTACTCACCAAAACAACTCACTAAGTACACAAGTACCTATTTGTATGCTTTGTTTTTTTGTAAGAATGTTTATGAGCTACTGCAACCTACCCAAATGTTCCTATAAGTTATTGTTATCTTGTTCTTGTTCTTGTGTGTGAAATAAATTTCATTTCATTTCATTTCATTTCATTTCGCCTTTTACCTTATGGTGTTGGACAGACACAGTTTCCCCACGTTAGGCCATCAAAGTTAGTTTACGTCGATTTGAAAGAACAAAATTTACAAAATAAACAATCGTGCGTAATGATAAAATAAACAAGAGACCGAGATACTACTCTACCTTGACACTAATTTGACTTTAAAGATGGATTGATTCGAGAACCGATGCAGAAGATCCATCTTGTATTGAAATATGTCATTGAATCGATTTATTTGAGTTTAAAAGAATGGAATGGCTTGAATGATGACAGTGATGTGTAATTTAGTATGCAGGTCAGTCCAGATAATTCGTTTCGGAGTATGGAATATAGAATGCCTTTTCGTAAACGGGGTGGCACAGCGGGGCAATTCTGGCGCTAGCGAGATCATGTCCATGGTCGAAATATTGATTCTGAGATACCGAAATCTCTATCAATAATAAGAAAAAGCAATTCTTATGACTAGCCTTTCTACCAACCGAGATATCTCGACCCGTTTTCGATCGAAATAAATATTAATCGAAATCTTTTCGACGGATTTAGGCGGTATGAAAACCGATATTTCGACTGGGGAGATGATCTCGATAGCGCGGGATACGGGGGCCAGGTACAGTTTGTGCGATTTCTTGTACTTTTACCTGTTAGTTAATATGCTGATCTCGAGAATTTGAAGAATTCTCCTTTTCCACTTCATTGTGTTCCATCTTCCATTACACCATCAATCATATGGCATTCTAGAATGTTGGACAACGTGCATCACGCATAATATATCGAGTGTATTAGACACACTGTACGTAGCATAGCGTCTTGAAGTAAAATACCCAGTTTTCTTATCATTTTATTTTATTGCAGAACAAAACAGTAAAATCACATTGCATTCCTTAGGGTATAGGTTTTACATACTAAACTAGTGATTAAACCTTAAGATGTCCTTTTTTTTTTAATAAATTTATTCAAAATAAGTTACACTTGTTCTTAACTTTACGTGTGGCCACTAAATCCTTGATAGGTTTAAGTGTGACCACTGTCCCCCGCTTTTACAATGTACATTTAATTTTGTTATATGATCGAACTACACAACCTGACAGCATGCTTAGAATAGAAGACATACGTCATCTGCTGGCATTATCATAGCGTCAGGTTTTTCCCGTGAGGGGTGGCAGAGGCACAATTGTGCAGAGTAGATGAGATAAGATAATAGTTTATTTTTCAATAAAAGTACAATATCGCAACTTAAATAATTAGGAACATATTATTACAAAGCGGTTGTGTACATTTGCAAAGTTTAGGTCCCTGATACCTAAACTAGGTTTTATAGAAAACCTGTAATATAGGCCTTAGTGCTCTTCACGTTCTTTAAGTAAATCTAATATACCGCTATATTACTATTATTTTTACAATTTTGAATTTAATAAGCAAAAATTAAGTAATTAATACATTTAATTTATTTAAAAAATAATAAATAAAAGCTAACATGCAAGACATGCAAGCTCCATTTAAGTTTATTCACCTACATTTTAGTACTTACAACAATTCGCCTGTAGCACATTATTTGTTATTGTTGTACTATACATATGTTATTAATATAATATCTAATTTGGATTTAATTTGTACAGGGAGGCAGTGATCTGGTTCAAATTTTCTATTTAAATTAACTTTTTCATTAAATTATTATTATTTCAACTGAAGTGTATATACCTGTCATTATGTAAAAATAAATAACTAATTTCCATTTGTTACTTATTCATTTCATAATTTAAACATACATGATATGAATGCCAATAGTCCATTTCGCGGGACTAGGTCTAGCTATGGATATCCATCACCGCCGATGAAACGTCTATAAAAAGTTATTGAGATAATTTACTTGTGTGTTACCTACATAATGTAAGCTCTGAGTTGTGGTTATTTTTCACGTAACTATTCATTTAAGTCATCGCACTACTCAACTACCCATACTTATTTACTTGTTAGTTACAACATAAAGCATGTTTTTGTTTTCTTGCAGTGATGTCAGTTGTTTGATTGATTAGAGGCTGTTATATAAAAATCTTCTTTCTTCTGCGGCCTAAAGATAAGCGTAATATGGGTTATACTTATACATACAATTTTTTATAGCACCTATGTAATCCACTTAGATATGGTATGTGGTTTAGTCCTGTTAATATAAATTGTAACATAAATCAGTAGTTGGGTTGTTTGTTTAGTATACAAATGCATTTAATAACATTTTAAGGTTCGTTTTAGGATTATATTGATTCAATTCCTAGCAAATTAGAATTCGAATAAAAACATTTTAAAATCAGTTCGTAGCGTCAGTCGCTGCTGAACAGTTCGAAAGTTTGTTTTTATTAGTTATATTCAATACATAACTAACTTCAAATCAGCTGATGGGGTCAATGTACTGGGAGGCGATTTTTTTTCCATTGTTCATAATTATGGGTATAAACATAAATATTTACATACATTGCTTCTGGCCCCACACTAGGATAGTGAGAAAGTGTAACGGTGTAGTGGGAACCAGAAACAGCGACATCACAAACATATAAACATCAAAGACCTTTGGTTTGTTTTTTTTTTGTCCCCAGCCGGGATTCGAACCCGGGACCTCTCGCATGGTACGCAGATGCGCAATGGCTGCGCCACAGAGGCCGTCAGTATCTACTATCATTCTCCAAAATATGGTCGGCTAATTATATTGTCTATGATACACTGTCTCATATTTCACAATTCACAATTCTTTATTGCACACAATAATTTAAACAGTTACATTAAAAGAAAACACATGTACAAAGGCGAGCTTATCTCTAAAAAGAGATCTCTTCCAGCAAACCAGGCGTGAAAGGAAAAATTATATAATGAAAGGGTAGGCAGTGCACAATAACAAGTTTAAATAAAATATAAACGAACAAATACTAAATACAGAAGAACTACTACTACTTATATTTGTGAAATATTGCGTATTTTCAATTTCAACGCTTGCAATGCAAGTTAATTTGATCTAAATTAATAAACCTTTGTAAAGTCAAAGGCGTTCATTGTAAAATGATAACGGTAATGGCGAAGGGTATTTCAGAAATAGTGAGTAACATGTGAGTTATTGCGAGCGATTGAAGGCCAAGAACAAGCCAAGCGCAACGTGTATGTACTATTTATGTGTACAATATATTAATGTACACTTTATTATTGTAGAAATTATGTTTTATAGGTCCTCAAAACTCAGTAAGGGTGACATATAATTAGTTGACCATATTTTGGAGAATGATAGTAGATACTGACGATCTTTGTGGCGCAGCCATTGCGCATCTGCCTACCATGCGAGAGGTCCCGGGTTCGAATCCCGGCTGGGGACAAAAAAAAACAAAGCCCCAGTGATACAGTATACCAACTATCCATAAAATAGAAGACTAGTACCTATTAAGGGATTTAGGTCCATTTGCACCAAAAGCACTAAATACTATTAGCGTCCTAATTATAGTTATCAGCTGTCAAATTGTATGAAATATGTTAAACTTAAATGCGATTAACGCACTTATTACAATTAGTGATTTTGGAGTAAGTGACACACAATGATGTTTCTGAAAAACAAATGAATCTCTGACTAAAATACAGATTTTCCGATAAGTCGCGCAAGAGGTTTTTGGTAATCACCCACGTAGCGTAAGGACAAAAGAGTCCTTGGAACAATATTGACATTAAAATTATAAAAAAAAACGCGTGTAGCACCGTACACGTGTTAGAAGTAAAACTTCTGTAGCTAGATCATTAAGTGGTACCTATACTATACACCTATACCTACCTATACTAAAAGAGATTTAAATTTCCAATTTTGAGATCCAATCTCTGCTTCAAGTTACTTTTAAGTTTCAGACGTCCGATTATTTGAAATTATTTTATACTTGTACTTACTTTTAATACGTCATGTCATTTATTTCCCACCATTCCTTATCTACAATTTGTCGCGCTCGTGGTGATATACTTAACTCATTCAATAGTGTCACTACTATTTGCATCTCGCTCAGATTATATACCATCTGACGTCACGTATTTAAGCCGTCTCGCTCAAATGTATGCATTGCTTTGCTTGTCTCTGTGCCCAGTCCCTTTATTTAATTGATCGAGTACGTATTTTCAACTATTCCAAGTTAATGTGTACCTACGGGGCTACCATAAGGCTTGCCACTCACCTCAGTCGCGCAGATAAATGACAAAGAAGATGGCTAAATCAATATATGGACGACTGCCCCAGACATGTACAAAGACTTCTCAACAGCCAATAGCATTTAAATATTCATTCATAAATTAAATTTACTGCGTCTGTATTTAGTTTGTAGAACTTGAAGAAAAAAAATATTAAATATAGGTAAATAAGAGTTTTTACTCAATACTCCGTGATTCCAATATGATTCCGTGACCTTTGCCGTCGCTAGAAATAAGCACCATTTTGCAATAACATGCAACATAACGCCATCTAGCCACTCCTCTGGAAACCTCCTGTTTTCAACAGTTTTGCTAGTTGGCAATTATGTTGCATGTTATTTTTAACGATGGCAAAAGTCACTAATCAATGGCGGAATCATAGAGTATGAAGTGACAACTCTTAATTATTTAATCATTTCCTTCAAGTTCTACAAACTAACTAAAGACGCAGTAATTTATGAGAGAATATTTAAATGCTATTAATTGGCTGTTGAGAAGTCTTTGTACATGTCTGGGGCAGTCATTTTGCCAAATTGCCAACTCCTTTCGCGTTTCAATGATGTTTCTCCATAAAATAGCGCGCATTCATTATGATATGACATTAAATTGTGACAAAATGCGTGGCTGGGGTGACTGGCGTGCCTTATGCTACCCCCGCTAACCTATACATACCTACTTTGCTAGGATTTTTTAGGGTTACTTCATCGCGAAGCGATGACGTAACTCTTATTTAATTTTATTCTTGACATTTCCTTAGTCCGCCATACGACATACCTCGATTTTTATATTTTACTTCAACATTATTGACTGGCATGAAGCATTAACTTTAAAATTACAAAAGCTTATTAAAATCAAAATCGTATAATTTCAACAGTTATAACAACAATTCAACTTTAAAATATGTATTACAAAAATTACATACAAACAAATAAGCGAAACAATAAGCCATTAAACTTATGGCTCTGTAAACTGTAGACCTCGCTTTGGCCGTTTACTACAGATAAACATTAAATAGGTAGGTATAACACGTACTTAGTAGCTAAACTGCTAATTTGTGACTTGAACTGCACTATATAATAAAAAGTGGCTTTAGAACAGTTCTAGGTACCTACTTATTGTTTTCAAGAAGTCTTAATGCAGCCATCCATCACATCGGAATTTGCTTGAAAACTAAATATCACATTTGGATGATTCTAAGTGACTTTATGCGATTACTAGCTGCCCGTTGCGCGACTACGCAGCGCGTTTTAGGTACCTATTCCATAGTTACCGGCCACAAAACGATTCGTTCATCATTTTAGAAATCCATATCGACCCGTATGTGACATTGATGAAACTCTTTTCTTACAAACTGTATGGATCGCATCGCACAGCTGTCAAACATAAGTTCCGGTTCCAACAAAGAGGTTGAACGAAGTAGTTTTTGGTCACGTCACTGGTTTTGTTTGCCCCAGCCAGCGGCGGCGGCGGCGGCGGCGCCATCTTGGCCATACCGGAAATCAAGAACTCGTGGAAGAATGCTTAAAATAATTTTTATTTGTTAACGTTTCATCAGGTTTTTCTCTCACTAATTAACATTCTTTATTGTACGAATGTATTATTATCTTATCTGATTAGTTAAAAACCGTATTGAAAATAGTTGCGGTTTTAAAAGTCTTCAGCCGACCCTGACGTCACCGATTCCAATTTCCGTTACATTTCTTAGCCACTCGTGATAGCACCCGGCTAGTAGCAAGTGAAAAGCAAATATATGAATAACCCACAGTTGAGAGGTTAAATAACTTTTACCCCCGTGCCCCAAGAAGTTTTACTTCAAAAATTGACATTAAAATTATTTTGACAGTGGGTACCAAGACGTCAATGAATGTCTAATTTTTGACGTTGGTACCCACTGTCAAACTAATTTTAATGTCAATATTTTTCCCTTTTCGGCCAGTAGAATGACAATGGCTCGACTTAGGGGTAGTATATTTTTCGGAGATTTAGGTCCATTTGCATAATTAAGTTTTTGGTGCAAATGACCCTTAGTCACTTGCGCCAAAAACGCTGTGATTAACGCGCTAATCGCAATTAAGTTTAACATATTTCATAAATTTTGACAGCTGCTAAATATAATTCAATTCAATTCAATTTCTTTATTTCGGACTTCTAGGTCCATAATGAATACAGTAAAGTAACATATCTTACATAAAATATAACAACAAAAACACACTAATCGTAATTAAGTTATCGGTGCAAATGGGCCTTAGTATTTCAGTTATGATGGGTTGGACTTTTTTATTGGCTCGTACTAGCAAGCCCAAGTAAAACTTATAACATGTTGTGTGGGAAAACCAAATTCTATGGTGATTTTATACCGAAAGTATCTGGCCGTTCCGAATAGTTCCGATAACGTTCTCCAATATGGTTGTAAAAATACTTTCTAAAGTTGATGTTGGTGAACTCGTACAATTATGACCTTAGCGGTCATTGAAAGTAATAGTCGGTTTAGTGAAAAATTAAACGATCATTACAATTTTGGGTTTTGATAAAAGGAATCACTTCATCACGGTCACAAATTGTATCACAGATGACTGTGAAACCCTTTAGCTATGTTTTAAAGGGTTGTTAGGGACATCATTCTGAGCAACTTTCACTATGAAACCGATTTAAACACAGCAACTTTATTTTTCACTTATATGTATATACATTCACCCTGTATTGTATATTCTCTGAATAACTTTGATAACTACTAATAGTCCGAAGTAGAGTGGTCTAAAGTCTGCTTTCTGGAAGAGCGATCAAATGTAACAGATTGTTAATCATCTGTCAGACTCATATCAGCCAATCACGGGCCGCTATTTGCAATGAATTTTCGATTAATCGCGTAATAAATTGGCCACACTTTCAGAAATTGGGGGTCAGTGGTAGAGATACATCCGTAGTAGAGATTATTTACTGTTCATAATAAACAATTTAAAAAGTATTGCATTATAACTTCCCCACTGAATGAGACAGGCCTTAACTCGAATACGATAGAATTTCTGCCATAGATTGAGCCGCAACTTTTTTATTACTTATTACCACGTAGGCATAGTGCGGGCCAACTCGATAAAATTGATTTTTACTGAATTGCTAACGCACCAAATCAATGTAAGTAATGAAGAAAGCACAGGAACTTCTCAACATGCATAAACGATAAAACCTCTCGAAACATTCGACAACATCATTAATTAGTTTTAAAGACCCATGAAAGATTAAATAATTTTAATGGCGTTATCTATGTGTAAGTGCCTGATATAATAAAGATTACTTAATTCATCCTAACAACTTTCAACGTAATTGGTCATGATCTGTTGTGTGATCTGTCTATTGACTACATAACTACTAAAACACTTGCAAATAGAAACGGCGATGCAATCGCTAATCTAGGGTCAACAATGATGTTCTATAGTTCTGTAATTGTTACAAAAACAGAATATAAATTTAAACATTAGTACCCTCAGAAATTATGAATTTAAAAAGCTAATGATAGTATGGCTAAATAGTTTAGACCATCATCATCATACCATTAGAGAATATACTGTAATCTATTGATTACAGAATATTCTCTATGAGAGTTGTTTTTGTTTTAAAATTATGTTTTTAAATGATGACTTAAATGTCAACTTTGCCTTTGTTATTTAAGGTATTACAAGTAAATTACACTCTAATTAGTAACTTATTATTCCTAATATTAAATTTTGTAAGTAACTATTAACTAACAATGTTCCGACATAGCTATAAATACAAAACTATGTTCCGTATGGCCTCTAGCTGCTGACACACAGGTTGCCCTAGTTTGGGAGTTAGGGCCACCATTATAATTAGGATGTAAGAAAATAATACAATAAATATATTTCATTTCATTTATTTCATTTCACAGGTACCTACAAAATGTTAGCTTGAAATGAGTGCTGACTCGCCAGACCCTAATGAGCTAAAGAAATGCTGATATGATCTATTTGAGGGAGGGAGTTGCTTAAGTTGAAAATAAATTCTTGGTTCCCATAGCCCGTCGCGTATTTCCTGGGTAATTCGTAATTCGTAATTTCTTTATTGTACTCACATGACAGTAAAAATAGCTTAACATAGAAAAAATATGTACAAAGGCGAGCTTATATCTAATAAGAGATTTCTTACAGCAAACCATGTTGGGTAGGAGACGGAGATGATAGGTAAGGGGAAGAATTGTAGTTGGTAGTGCTAACGAGAACGAAATATTCTCATGACATTAATTTCGAGGTCCTTGAGACAAAAACTGACCAAATCGAGATCTTTGACGACCTCTATGGTGCAGCGGTTGTAGCTCTGCCTACCAGACAAGAGGTTCGATTCCCGGCTGGCGATAAGGAAAAAAACCCCCAGGTCTTGGATGTCGACATGTTTGTAATGTCTCTGTTTCTGATTTCCACGACACAGGGTATCCTAGTGTGGGGCCAGAAGCATTTATGTGCAAAAATAAACAGTCAAGTGCGAGCAGGACTCGCTTACCAAGAGTTCCGATCACACTTGGAGAGCGTAACATAGAATGTGGCGTCCATCGCGATTACTATGAATATCCAACAATTTTTACAGCATAAACGGCTTTATGCGACTACAAACCTTAACTGATATAAATTTATTGATATAAATTTCAGCTTTATAAGTCCACGTGTTCATGATATAAAGGTCGTGACACACGGACAGACAAACGGACGGACGGACAACAAAGTGATACTATAAGGGTTCCTTTTTTTCCTTTTAAGGATCGGAACCTTAAAAAGAACACTTAAAATTCGCAAAATTTGAGCACGTCATAATAAAATAAATTAATGAAAGAAAATATACGGACGCACAGACAGACAGACTTGACGAAACTTTAAGGGTTCCTTATTTTTCTAACGGAACGCTAAAATGGCTCTATTTTAGATACAAAAGCTATATTCACCTGTAACATATGGCTTATCGGGACTTTTTGTAACAGGCCCTAAGATATTGCATACTATACTAGGATACGTGTTTATGTAACTAGCGTATAAGCGTGTCCACTCACTAAGACCGCCCACTAATGTGACTATTGTTGTCCCAATCGGTCAATCTAATATGGCCAGTGTAATTGTCTGCCACAAACAGGCGGTTAATATCGTCCGTTCTATATCCAACCGGGACTGGCTCGCAATTATGGTTCGCTGTCTCAAAGACATTGGGTCGAATGGATAAAGTAAAGTCTTTTATTTCTCATATTCGAAAGATAGATAAGTATTTCTTCGAATGACAGATCACACTTTTATATACGTACGGCCTACTATTCTAGCCTAGCTGCCAGCAAAGTACTAACGCTGCTATTTATAGTAGACTTTGCGCCACTCCCCCCTCCCCCCACACTGGCCAATGTGGCGCGATGTTTACCCTGTGCCCTAGGAAATAAAAACGTTACTACACATACATTATCCCAGAGTTGAGGATATTTATGCAATGCATCTTAATAAGTTGGATGTTGTATGGACTGCTAAATTGTTTGGCCACAAAGCAGGCGGCTAATGGATGCGGTAGAGCATCACCATCTCCGGGAAGGATCGCACATAACGGTGATAGTTGTACGAGTCTACGAGTTTCTTGGAGTGAGCTGATACGCAAGCGACGTAAGTAGAAGAGGCAGAAAATATTTGGCAAGGCAGGGCGAACTAAGTTTCTAACAATGACGTTGCATGCCTTGCAACACTAAATAAAGTGCGTCGGCAGCACTAGACGGCTAGTAGTGGCCTTGCCTGTAAGCGTAATAATTTGGCTTTGAATAGATCTGTGAAATATGAAAAGCTGTATGTGATGTACGTGGTACAGTGAGGATATTTTCACTACGTCACACGCTTTGTTTTATACCGGGATAGGGCTAGCTAGGGCAAACCGTGTCAGAACCGGAGCGAATTCTGAAGAAGCATAATTTTACGCCTCAAAAGTTGGATTTTATACCTAACTGTCACTGTCTGTAATATGTATAGATGAAGACAACTTCGTCACATTCTAGGACATTCTAATGCCGGCCTTCCACAGCGAGCGGAACGGACCCCGTCCCGTCCGTCCGTACGAAGTCCGCTTAGCTCGCAATGGCGAACTGCATATAAGTGAGAAAGAGTTTTTTTGTATGCAGCCCGGTCCGCTCAGCTCGCTGGCTCCGCTTCCGCTCATTTCTCTTTTTTAGTGGAAGGCCGGCATTAGAGCGATCGAGAATTAGAACTTCGCACGATAGTTTGCGATCCTGTCTGTTATGTCCCAACTAGCTGTTTATTTTTCACCCGGGATCAGCTCAGACTTTTCTGTTATAAAGTTTATCATAACAAATCAGTATTTCTGTCACCTCGTTCGGGTAAAGGTGTGGTAATAATCAAGTCACTGGCATCATCCTCATGTAGAGCAGAATGATGCAATTCTTCTCTATTTCCATAATAAATCTGTTAAAGATCGCCGCTAAGAGACAAGGCACTTTCGCTTTTGCTGTTAATAGCTCAATTTACATAGTATATTAAAAGATATCTACATATCTATGCTACGTCTTGATGAGTTTATGCTCTGTTCTTCAGTAGCTAGATTTTTGGAGACATTATAAGTCTAGATTATACGAATTGGAAAAGACTTTTAGTGGTTTTGTAGTTTTACGATTTTTAAATAGGTTATTAAGTTCGTATTAGCTTTCATCATATTTATTTTTACGGACCTGAGCTATGTCTAGGTAGCCACAACTCGTTTGATGACCCCTGGGTAACGGCTCAAGTTTGTTTTGGTTCTATTGAATTTAACTTCTCGTTTTTCATGTTTCCTGTGCGTATCTTATCTATTAGGTAAGAAAGACGTGTCACATCACTTTAAATTCACAAGTTTGACTTAGTTTTTTTTTTACTTCATTATTTCCTTATTTTGGTAATTGATTACATACAGGTCTCATACCATGTTCGTTAGGAAATTATTCTTATACCATGATCGAGACTAGATTGTGGTTTATGCGGTCTATTGTGATATATAAAGAAAAATATATATAGAAAAGGATAAATTTGCCATAATTTCAAGAAGGAAAGTAAATAAACAAGTCATAGTTGTGGTTAGATGCACGTTTGGACTGCCAGTTTTTAATATTTATTTTATTTATTTATTTTTTATTTATTTTATTTATTTATTTATCAAAAAGGTTACAGATTCACTTAAAATAATTAATCATTTGATACCTACTTACTAATCATGAATCATGTGTTACACAATTATATTACCAGCGGCCCTCACACTAGGTCAGACCTGTATCGTGTAAGATGTATTGTGTAAGGTTTTTTTGAAGATCTATTAGTGGTTTGATTCTCAGGATTTCAAACCACTAATACATCCTGCCGCAAGAGTTTTATGCAGGAGATGGAATCGATTTTGCTGGATAGATGATAGATAGTCATATCCTGTAATGATAAGATCCTGTATCCTCTAAGATTTATTTATTGTACATAAACAGTAATATTAAAATCCTTTTTTGTGTTTGTTTCAGATAATTTGCTGTGAGGGAGAGAGTGTGTCAAGATGGTGATCAAAATTAGAAAAGAAGCTAATAAACGAACAAAGAGGTTGGTATTAGATAAATCATACACCTTCGATCATTAAGAGACCGGTGACCGTGTGAATTTCCCATACAAACGTAATACAAAAATGATTTGAATTTGAGAAATAGTTTAACGTATATAGACTGTTAATCGGATTTATACACTGTTTACGCAGGTTCCTGGTCTGTATACCAGGGTTCCTCTTCAACCAATTTAAAAATATTTTTAAGTAATTTGAATAAGAACCTTGGTATACACCCAGGAACCTGCGTTAACACTGTATTAATCCGATTAACAGTCTAAATGCTTTAAACTAGTTTTCAAATTCAAATCATTTTTGTATAACGTTTGTATGGGAAATTCACGCGGTCACCGGTCTCTTAAGTGCCACTGACTAGAACGTAAGTTAACGCAAAACTTGCCGTCTAGCTAGTCAACCTAAGACCTACGCCTATAAAGTTAAGATATTATATTAATAAATATTTACATGGGCAACCAAGTCTAAAATTAGTATCTATAATTATAATCAGAGGAACGTAAAATACATCTTGGGTAGTCGTACACAAGCTAGCAATATGAAATTCTCGACCCTATTAATAGACGTTATGGCTCGTATCCAAGAGATATTAACCACTTCAATTACGGTCAAAAATCACATCGACAACCATTAACGTTTCATGCGTGCAAGTAAAGATAAAACTAGTGAAATGACAGTTATGGTGCATAAAATTCATACAGTATACTGTATGGCTATGCCGGCTATGCATCGCGTTTGGAATCTCGAGATAACGCTCTGGCGATTTCGCGTGAACATTCATTCGGACAATTTTGATGAGAATACGAGGAAAGCTGGGCAGATTATAAAAGTAAGTCATAATTGTGTGTAGGCTTGCATTTCTATCGAATATATACCTAACTGACTGGGTCTCGATAAACAAAAATACTAATATTGATATGAAAAGTTGCCGTGTGTATTTGTTGAAAAACATGTGCCCCTAATGTGAGTTATATCTGAAATTTGGTTAATTCTTATTCAATATTATCCAATATATTAATAATATATTAACTAATTAATTGACCTTGAGAGATTCTATATATCCATAGGAATACTGTATCCCATGGTCAGTTTAATGTATGCTAACGTGGAATGCCAATTTCTATTTAAAAAAACATACATTTACCATCGGTCTTCACCTGCCTTACATATTATTACCGCTATCCGCAACCGCTTACATATTTGCTGATTCGAAAACCTGCCTCAACTCATAGCAGGGCGCCAATTCCAATAATTAATAGCGGCTCAGTAGCAGTGGGATTGCAGTGATGGCTTTTGCGGACGCAACTTCGAAGTAGCAACTCCTTTTGTACGTTTGTTATTTATGGTATATTTACAATGGAATATAAATGTCAAAAAATACAAATTTAAATTAAGAACAATTCATAAATATACCATAAATAACAAACGTACAAAAGGAGTTGTAACTTCGAGGTTGCGTCCGCAACAGTGGCATTTTGCGTCATTGAAATTACGGCTTTTTTCATAATGTAATGTTTGATAGAAGTGATAGAATAGAACCACAGGAATTTGGAATATTCCTAAAGTCACAGATATAATAGCATAGTCAAACTAAACATCATCAAGCTGGGTGCGGTTCAAATCGCATTAACTTTGTAACTTATACTCTTACGCTTACTAAACGACTTTATTGGTATACCGACAAGGGCCTAATTTTGATTGTAATACAATTGACCACGAAATTATTTATGACGTCACTAAAACATAAAAATAAACAATGACAAAAATATCTAATACAAAAGACATCAACGAGCGCGCGTGTGCTTTCGTATTATTGTTTTTTTTGCATAAAAAGCCCTTTTCTATTCAAACTACGACGGATGGCGACATAAAAGAAGATAAAAAGATAATCAAGATCTATTAACTAAGATACTTTTGAAAGGTGTCGGTGGATGAGGACGGTCATTTGCGCGCTGTCATGTAAAATACTCTGACAGAAGCAATCGAATCCCAGCACCTATGCTCTTGTGTAGCGTAGTAACACGTTTATTGCGTGTAACCCGTTAAACTGACCGACTGCCGACGACCATTTTATTTATGACTGTAGTGCGCATGCAGGCCCTTGACGATTAACTTTAGATTTGAGTCTTTAAATGAAACCCTGCCCAATAAGAGTTACTAACCTACTCCAGGAGCATCATACAATTTAAAAAATAGGTACGCCGTCACGAGAGCTGCATTTTTTTCTGAAAATCATATTGGAATGTATTCATGTACTAATGAATACTTCATTGGTCTGCTAATTAAGAAAGACCCAAAAGCCCAACCCTAAACTCATTTTGAACCTGTCCGGGAACAGACAGCGCCGCCGCCGCCGCCGCCGGTTTGATATTTAAGTCACTTTGTTTGAGCATTTCGTGCATTCGGCGACTACTGTATACAAACAATAATCATTATGTTTGAAATAATTGGCAAAATATTGGTTTGAATTTACAGCGAGAAGAATTTGATTTCTAATACTAGTTTGATGAAAGTTGATTGCAGGCGGTGTCGTAAAAAGAAATTTTTGAGTGCAATATCTTTTGAATGATATTTAAATTAGCTATTGACTAATCGGCTTTTTGATTACAGGATACTGCTATTTAATTTGGCATCTTATTCGTTAATTTGTGAATTTTTCATCTCCATAAGTTTATTTACCTCGCAGGATGAAATGATAAATTATGATGACCAAAAACACCATAACATAAACCAGTTCAAGCATTGACATCGTAAATGAACTTAGTAGTTAAATTTTACCTAATAGTAGATACTTTAGCTAATGCTAAGGCGTTAATGCAACATATTTTAAATTAATTTCAATATCTCATGAATGACATAAAATTAAATCGCCGTACCTACTCTAGAAATATTGAGCTACATCAATTTATAACGATGCTCGTGTAAAGAATATTAATTATCCAGTCGTAAGTAAGATCGTGTGTGATTAATTTTCTCTATTCGGATTTATTGCCTCAATAATTGACAGAATTAATTCAACTAATGTATTAAAAGTATGGCATTTCGGCTACCGTTCGACGTTCTATCTGTAGCAATTTGCTTAGTTTGATAGTTTTGCTTGAGTTTGATAAATTCATCGTATCACAGGAGATTTAGCTAGTCTACTATGAGATGAGGAACGATTATGTCAAATCAGTTTTGTAGTAAAAGTTGTTTCCGAATTATGTCTTTGGCTACATATTTCTGTCACAGTCTATACATTGCAGTCTACCTTATCTGTAGAACGGCCAAAGCCGATACTACTGACGCCACTTTTAAAACTTCACTTCGCTATGAGGTTGTTGTAGTGTATGCTGTTCAGTTGGAGTAGATGGTGGCGCCATTCGCTCATTTTACAGATAAGATTGCACTGTAAGCACTGTACATACAGGGTTACTGCGGGCGGGGTTGTGTAGCAACAAAGTAACCTTAGATGTGCCTATTAGTTAGGATTGCTATGCTGTAGATGAGCGCTTGCATCCTTCATTCATATTTTTTTTGGTACAAAAAATATATTAAAATGTATGTCCTATTTTGGTTCAGTGTTTGTTGATCAACTTACACGCTCTACAAGTGCATCAGTCTTTTGACTTTGTCATAAATTGTTTAAACCTTCAGAATTAATAAGGATAAATAATTAATCTATTAAATTACTTATGCTAAGCCTAGGTAGGGAAAATTTCAACCTCAAGGGTGACTGGACTAAATGCTGGCAAACTGAGATGGGGGATGTCGTGAGCGACCGAATTCGCCCAGGCCCTTATGTACCGGGCTCTGAATTGCCCCGTCGTCGGGAGTGGTGCCGACTGAACAGAATCCGAACAGGTCACGGACGCAGCGCCCACTACAGATACCGCTGCGGTTGGTCTGCGTCTCCAAGCTGCGACTGCGGTGCGGTGCCGAGCTCCAGACAGTAGAGCACATAGCTCGAGAATGCCCCCTTCGGGCTTACCCTGGAGACCCCGATGACTTCATCACCCTTACAAATGACGCCACCAACTGGTTGAGAAATTTGGATATATGCCTGTGACGTTCCTTCTCGGAGATGTCATATGAATAAATAAATAAACTTACGCATAGTTGTGATTATATAAATCTGTGACAGTGGCCGCTATGGGCAGATAACAAGTAAAATGTAATAAAATTACCCACTGACGAAAGGTTAATAGCTGAAACCGTAATCATTTACCGAGTTAGAAACAATATATTAGAGTCACGACCCAAAAGTCATCCTGTATAGGTGTGCCAAAAGTCATACGTCATAGCGATACTAGCTAGCAAGACCTGCATTAGATCTAATAAGGCTAACATGACCCATTATTAAATGCATCTAAAGCAGGCCAACCTTCCGTGTCGCTCTTACGACTTTTGGGACTGCTAAGGTGGTTTCTGCGCCACTTTATTTTATTATTATTTTATTGCTTGTGTTTAAGCACCACCCAAAAAAGTACCTATTTTACTACCAAAAAAAATCCAAACGGTTACCAAAATGGATAAATGGTCACAAAATTGTGTCACCAAACGTGACCTAAAGCAACCAATTCTGTTTTGTGAAACTACATGAGGTCGCCTCGCTCCGCTCCGCTCCGCTTCGCACGGCTCCGGGTGGTTCATAAAGTTGTGACCTAACACAACCTATCTTTAGTATTGGCACAGAAAGTGACCTACAGCAACAAATTACTCTTTTGGTAAAACTACTTTTGGTGACCATTTTGCTGACCATTTATCACTTTTGGTAAGCAAAAAATAATTTTAGTGATCATTTAAATTGTAGCCTTATTTTATTTGCGAGTATTTATTTTGTTTGTCTCTTAAGTACCTACGTATGGACTACTGTTCTAAATAGATACTTCTTTTAAAATAATAATAAATCTCTCAGAGTTTGAACTCTCTCAGAGACCCTTTGCATAAGAGTTTATTGGTTGCGTGGGTCACTATTTATCGAATTCATTAAAGAATTGAGGTTCAAATTTAGATAAAACAGACATTGTGCATAATATATAGAGTTTCTGTGTTAAATAATGGTGTGGTCATTAATGAAAAGTAGGCTAATTAACATCCATAATATCATTTGCGGCAAATCGGTGAAACGTTGGTAGGTAGGTACTAGGTATGTACAAGTAGTGTCATAACATTACGAGTAGTGTCACTCCCTTTGCCATACGGGGTGCTAATAGAAACACAATTGTGCCAACGTCAAACTAGTAATTCAACAGTTTGGATACCCTATTTTTGCGTGACAAGGTGCTAGCCCATCGCCACAGTTATGGATATTTTGGTTAGGTTTCCGCAGGTTAATTTTCTATCATCCGTGTAACGTTTAAAATAAATTATTTATCTCATACATGGTCAGTACCGATTCAAACCCCGCGTGTAATGTCAAAATAGTTGTCGCGCAAGGCAGAAAATTCTAATTCTAATGCTATGCTAGGCAGGAAACGCATCTTCCAGTTCATTCACCACTTGTCATGATCAAAATTGCGACAAGAATACCTGCGTCGAGATTCTCAAGTCTACAAAAATGCACATATCCGGCAGTTACCGCATCCCTGTGCACTTTCGCAGCGCAATCTCTCTGACATATTTCTCTAATTGATGTTCATTTCCAGATTAATATTTAGGCGTGCATGTTCCAATTTTCGCGTTACGGACCAAATACCGTTTTCATAGCGATCGCATATCTGTGTAGCAGTCGAATTCATCGTACATCAGTTTAATTGACAGGGCATGCGTCATATTTTCACGCTTATACAATAAATCGGTGGCATCTCGTCTTCCAATGTGGTATTTTTCAATAAATACACAATATAAACTCAGAAAAATTTGTAATGTTATTAGTAGACAGCAACAACACAGCGTCACACCTTATCCCATACGAGGTGGCAGAGGAACGATCGTGCCCACTTTTAGCCAGTTATTTTTTTACTCCTTTTTGCGTGACAGGGGGCTATCACTTCACAGTAGCTATGGAGTATTGACAAATGCTGGCTTAAAGAAGACACAACTGAGCCTCTGCCGCCTATGTTTAGTTAATCTTCCCTTCTCATTGCCCAGATGGTGACCTTCCATAGCAATGGACCTAGGACACCTGTATATATGCATAATAGCTTGATATGATACATAAAGGGGTTGTTACTCCTCCCCTATTGCTGGTAAAATCTGCAGCAATATCTGGTAATGAGATTCTGATCTCTGAACGCCTTTTCCCATACTGAGTACCAGAGGCTCAGTTGTGCCCAGTTATTTAATAATCAATTTTGAGTGACGGGGATCATAATCATGATGTTAAGTGAAAACGTTATGAAGAAGCACAATAATAATAATATTTGAAACTTATACTTCCCTTTTCATTGCTCAGATGGTGACCTGCGACAGCGAGGGCGGGTTCAGACTGGGCGGCCGCGAGGAGCCACGCCCCGCCCGCCCTAGAGCGCCTAGCATCAGCTCTCTGTCTATGTACAAGCAGAAAATCGATGCACTCTTCGACGATACGCGAAGCACGGCGAGTCTGCCGCAGTGTGGACAGCATATGAATGTGTCTGAGATTGGGAGAAAGGATAGTAAGGTATGGAATACACGGAGATATCCATCTTTGTTAGATAATATCCTACTGTTTTGGTTATCTCAAATGTTTACTTTAACTGACACATCTCTAGGATTGTTATGTCTTTACCATTAAATAATGGCTCTATTTCCTAGATAGTTTAGAATTTGGTGATCAACGATCATGAATGTCATTGTGCCAGTTATCAATTAAATACCATTTAGTTTAGTTAAGTTCCTATAATTAGTTTCCCATTTCTATTTACAGGTTAGTTCGACGCGCGACAGTAAAGCAACAACACTATATGAAGATGATACAACTTACTGCCGGAACAAGCTCAACAAGATCAACAATTCAGTGCAGGACCGCATAGAACGAATGTTTGCAGAGATGGCAGGCGAGTCCCGGTCTCCCTCTGAGAATATAGGACTTCACGTCTTCAGTGTGCACTACCTCGGCTCAACCCCCTTACAGAGCAAAGTCACCAGCCTCAGTGGACTCCAAACACCCCTAAAAGATTTGTACTTTGGATACAGACGAAATCTACGCCACAAATCCACAATGACCGGCCGACTAGAAATATCTAAAAGTGGTCTTAAAGTCAGATACAAAGGGGACAAGGGTGACTTGGAACAACTCAACCCCTTCCCGACTATAGCGGTGTGGTCAGCAGTAAAATTTGTTGTACAGCCATCAGAAAATGAGCAAAGTGATCTGAGCTATGCGTTCCTGCCACTGATTACTGATCCGGACAACATAGATAGGCAAGCTCTGTTCAAGACGTTGCAGTCACCTGATAAGAAATACATCCTCTCCCACAACGAAAACTCACATTCGCCACTTTTCGCTGTCGTGATGAGGAAGATCGGCGTCGCCAAGCAACTCGAGTGTCATGGGTTTGTATGTCAGAGTTCGGAGGACGCTATCGTGATAGCGGCCACGCTATACAAATCCCTCATGTCACACATGAGTCGGCAGAGCACAACCGACAAGAAGAAGCTGAAGAATAGAAACGGAGTCAGCTGTTTGAGTGTCACGAGCAGCAATTCGCCCAACGATATTCAGCTGCCGGTCAGACCACCGAGGAAGAAGCGAAGCACATCCTCAATGAGTGGCGACAGTGATAAAGCAGATGGATTTTCAGCGAGCGAATCGTTCCACGAGAAACCGAAACTAGAAAGAACTAAGAAAATCTCATCAGAGCATTTACCACCTCCACCGCTGCCACCCGTCTCAATACATCCCGCTGAAGCCAAACGAATCACGGTGGAAGAGGTCAAAGCGAAGCTCGACTCCATAACACACAATGACACAAGTGGCAGTGACACGCAGAAAACGAAAAAGTCACTCGCGAAGGAATCTGTGAGAAGTTTGGATATACCCCGCCCCAAGATAAATGTCAGCAGCAGTGAATCATCGACGAGGAGCAAGATTTCGGAGAAAATAGAGCTGTTCAGAGAGCTGGAAAGACGGAGGAGTTTGCAGAGGCCGATTACTCTGCCTCCGCCTATTCCTATGAAGCCACCTTCTGAACCACCCCCGGAACCACCACACGACCCCTTGCGAAGAAACCATAGTGCAAGAAATTCTCTAAACGATTCCGGTGACATATTTACCAAAGTGGCTATACCAAGGTCAGGCAGTTTTCTTAACGCAGGTGGACTGACGCGGTACAAATCCATCGGACACAGGTATGTAATAAATCTCTATTTCAGAGTGATAAGATGATTAGTTTCTTATGCCAATTCCAGATTCGTTGACCGCTTGACTGACTTAAATGTCTATATATCATTTCCTTTTTAAAAGCAACAAACGTCTCACTTAGGTTACGGTTGCTTTAATTTTCCACTTGATTTCACATCTTTTACTTACTCGAAGATCTTAAATCGCTTCAACGAGAGGCGAGCAACTCTTCGTCAATTCGGTTTAAGTATTGCATGCACATAATAGTAGCAGCATTCCTCTGGACCAGTGTTACACTCATTTTTTGCTGATCTAGCAAAAACTAACTTGTGTATCAAACGAGTCAAGCTACTAGATACTAAATTGAGCCAGGAAGAGTCGGTATGATTATACGTTTATGCAACTGAATGTTATCTTTCAACACCTCATAAAGCTGAACCAGTTAGCGATTTCTTTTCATGTTCTAAACTAAGCATTTGTTGTACCTATTTCAGAAACAACGGAAAGAAAGGAGGCGGCTCGCCTCTAGGGTTCAATGAACTTTTTAATGAATTTAAAGTTCAAGAGAATTTGCATTCCATGGACGACATCCTCAGCGCTATCATCGATGCTGAGGGAATGTCCTTCAACGATCTCAAGCCGATATACAAAGAATTCCTTTTAAAACTAGCCGTAACACTAACGAAAGACGAAATATTCCAACACAGCAAAGCGATAATGAAAAAACAGAAAAAGAAAATACTAAGAAGAAATAGCACATTCCAGAACAGGAGAAGAAAGATTTTTAAAGGCGCCAGTGGCTTGCGAATGGTTTTTCGGCTACCTTTCGGAAAAGACGCCCGAAAGAAAGAAAAGAAAAAGCAATCCAGCTCCTACGATTTTCACAGTATCAAGAATACTAAAGAGCAAGCCTCTGAGAGCTCAGTCTCCACATCCAGCTACGACTTGCGCCAATTCGTTCCTAAGGACCCACCGATACCGCCTCCAAAAAGACATCCGAATCGCCAAAGGCAATCCAAGCGCTCCGAAAAAGTTGTTCACGTATCCAAACGCAACGGAAAAGTCTCCAGACCTGGAGAGAGGACCTCCACGTCTGAGGATTCCGATTTCCTGACTCTTAGCAATAGACTTGGTTGCCAGAATCGGAACAGTTCCAGTGGGTACGTCTCTTGCTCCGAATGCGAGTCGGACGGCTGTGTGGACCGGTGCTACTGTTCCTTGAAGGAAAACAGCAAAAGTAAATGTTACTGCTCCCCTGGAGATATAAATAAGACTTCTTCTAAAGCGAGGCTGATGAACAAGAGTAAAAACTGCAAGGATTGTTGTAACAGGTGAGTTAAATTTTCTGCTTTTCTACCGATATCTTGTGAAACTCGATTTATCGTTTTTCAAGGATATTGATCGATGTCTGACGAAACTATAGATTTTGAGTATTTCTTTGAATAGGCTTAGCTAGTCATATCAGCGACACAGGAAGGAGGCATTCATTTTCTAAAATCTCTCCACTTTCATCTACTTTTTTATATATTTCATTTAACTCAACTTAAGAGATCGCATCTCTGCAAAGTGATTGTTTGTATCTGCCGCGATAGGAATATCTTCCTTGTTTGTTTACTGTGTAAGGTCTTTTGTTAGTTGGTGGGCATTTTTCTTGTAGAAATTAAACGTGTGGTGTTTATCAGAGCGTGGCACGTCCGAAGCTCGAGACGGCAAATGAGTAACTGAGTCGAATTAAAAATGGTTTACAGTTGACTTTGAATTCATAATTTCACTAGTAAAGTAATTATTGGCCTTTTTATCATCTCTCATTTCATTAGTATGTGTTAAGTGTAAATTGAAACTGGATCGATTTCTTTAAGCCTCTATTACATATGTATGTAACTCATAGCATAATATTTATAGACAGGCACATTTTATCACTTCTGGCCCCAAACCGGCATGCATACTTTGTGTCGTGAAAACCAGGAACAGCGACATCACAATCATATAGGGTTCCTATCGCTTGGGAAGCGATATAACTTTAACCGCAGCCAGGTCAAAAACGTATATAGTGATAGTCATTCAATTTATTAGAGGTGGCTCTATCCACAAAATAAGTAAACCTAACCGCTTAGTTTCCTCTTTTAATTTCGTGGCCAATTATGCCCCTTCTCTGTTTCAATCCGTTTGTTTCGCATTACGTGAGTGAACCTACGCT
This sequence comes from Argyresthia albistria, assembly GCA_963457715.1. NCBI lineage: Eukaryota > Metazoa > Arthropoda > Insecta > Lepidoptera > Argyresthiidae > Argyresthia > Argyresthia albistria. The sequence continues at coordinate 6,082,887 of OY735274.1, read as the reverse complement.
TTTCTTGTTTTTCTTCTCATTATGGTTAATGGAGATTTTATCGTGCAGAAAGAAACATTGTAGGGTGCCATTATATTGCCGGTCTATTGACTTTATCTTAAATTAATAAAGCACATTTTATACATTATATAAAGGATTCTGTATTTATTTATGTTTTATTGGGACTGTCGATTTGTCCATACATGCTTCTTAATATACTTTTCACGTACGGGCTGGCCTCTTTTAGCTAGCCCAGTAGGTATTTTAGCGAATTCTGCCGGAAATTGAATTCCGAACCTTTCGCTTAGGAACCAGAGCTGATATATCGTATCTCCAATTCCAGAGACGTATACGACGGCGACTTCAGCTACTGCTCATGCGACAGTGAGAGCTGTCCGGATAGCAACAAGTGCTATTGTGCTATGCCCCGCCGGTCAGCAGTCCAGAGTTCGCAGAGTCTGGAGTATCTTCGGAGTCCATCTCAGCAGCTCTACTCAGAAAGACTGAGGAGGGCGTTTGATGACCAGTACGACAACCACAAGCCGAAGACGAGGTAAGAGGAGAAGAAGCAAGTGGCTTTATTTAATTATATCTCATAGCTTAAATATAAAATAAACTCTTGGATATATCGGTACAAAAGAGGAAACTCTCTCCTCTTAAAAATGTCACAAATGCACAGAAAGATGGGTCGTGTTAATAATTGGATGCAAAAGAAAGGTGAAGTCAAGAAGATCTTACAATTACAATAAGAAATCTTATCCTTCAAGAAAATACAAGGGTAAGCAGCTAATTTTATTAAAAATAGTTCAATTTTAGAGCTTCATGGTCTAGTGGGTGTCACGCTTGCTTTTCACGCTGGAGATGCGTGACACATTAAGCTGTGGGTACTACTGCCTGCTACTAACTCTTCTTGGTGGTAGTACCTTACTATTCGTAAATCCCGTCCATCAACCCTCACTAAGCCTGCGTGGTGGAGTATGACTGTTATTCGTATAAAGGCCTACCCCTCGGTGGGGACATCAATGGAAGCCTCATTCATAAGTGTTAAAAAAAGAAAGACCAATACCATTACGAGTTAAGACTATTCTCGTTCCCCTTCCCCATTCATCAAACATTACATCTCAGAATGATTCAGTCACCCTACTTGACTAAGCTTTAAACCTGATTGGACCATTTTCAAAATATCAATTTTCCCATCTCCCAGATCCAACTCCTTGGCGGGTCGTCGCGCCACGCGCAGCTCAGACAACCTGGCGCTGGACTACGAGCTGCTACTGCAGAACAAGGCGCGAGACGTCAGGAACCACAATAACATGAAACGGCTGACTGGTGAGTAGAGCTCTTGACGATACGAGTTGCTGGTAGAGCTCGTCTAAGCTGAAATGACGCGCCCCACTCCTTGGTTTTGTATTTACTTGTCATACAAAACCAAGGAGTGGGGCGCGTCATTTCAGCTTAGACGAGCTCTAGTGTTGTAAAAGAAATATAGTTCGTGTAAAACTGTTCTTGTCGCTATAGACCACTACAAGAATTTTACATGATGTTACTATATTTTTGTTTTCTTGGACACTCTTTTCCTATCAGCTGCTAATGCAGCCTTCTGAGTTAATCCTATTTATTATTGCCTTGGATGACAATATTCTCTCACGAACTCCCCCTTACGCTCCAGACATAGGACTGGTCTGGGATCCGTAGATGATTTTTGGGAGATAAAACATTATGTCTCCCTTCAGTTTGCTCGTTTAAAGTCCACGGCCCGCGATTTTCAACCTACCTAAATCGAGATAGAGTTCAAAACCTATGAAAAACAGCACAAAATATCGTGGTATTTTGAGGACGCTGGACGTATGCGTATGACTTCAGAGACGTAAAGCTCTTCCAGGGATCGTGGACATAGTTCTCTTGTCGCGCATGGAGAGACACTATTTGGCCAAGGGCTAGTTGTTGCAGCATCGACAGTCTCATCGTCATTGTCATCGGCAGCTTGTTCTCGCCCACTGCTGGGTAGAAGCCATTTCCTTTTTGTCGTCCTGTATCAACCTAATCCAGCATTTCTCTACGATATTGATAATGTCACAGATACAAATTCAAATACAAAATCCTTTATTTACTAAAAATTGTTTTACATATGGTTACTTATGGTCTCCACACTAGGTGAAACCTGTGTCGTGGAGGCCATACATTCTAGACATTACAATTGAGACAAACAGTGGAGCTATCTGTAGCAAGGATTTCATTATATAATGAGCAAAGATTATTTAGAATTAATAAAAAAACTACACTTATCCAAAGACCTTTTTAACCGACTTCCCAAAGGAGTAGGTTTACAATTCGTCCGAATGTTTTTTTTTTTTTATGTATGTGCCCCGATAGCGCCTAGACGGATGGACCGATTTGGAAATTTATTTTTTTGTTTGAAAGGGTTTACCTTCCCATTGGTCCCATTGACACCAGGTCAGGATCTGATGATGGGATCCTGGAGAAATCGAGGGAACTCTTCAAATATTATAGGCAGACCTATAGTGATTTTTGTGTTTTTCATAATAACTCGTGCAAATGCACATGGTAAGCATAATATTGTGATACAGAACTGCTGATGAAGACCACATATGGCCACCAGAACTGCTCAATACTAGGTACAAATACAATGCGTGGCTGATGGGTAGGCAACGCATAGCCTAATCCGGTCGACCTAGAGCCATGAAACTTTGTACAGAGGTTCCTTAGTAGCGTGGGGATGGGATTTGACAAAATTAAGTCCCCAAGGGCGGGGGGGATAAGGGGTTACAGTTTGTATTAAACTCAATCTAATCAAATAGGGTTTGTGGAAGTCGGTTTTTTCTAAAGTTTACTTTTTGTTTCAATTATAGAATTTGGAAAAAATAATAAATAAAAACAGCAAAAGCCACACTTATCCAAAGACCAACGACCCTTGTGCATATAAATATAAATTCATATTAAGTGTATATTGATGTACCTATACATATGTATGTGTGAGTGTATAGATATGTATGAGAGGGTATGTGTGTGAATGTGGTTGTGGGAGTGTGGTTGTGTGAATAAATATTTAAATAAAAAAATATACAATAATAATAAGTAGATCATATGTTTTGACACGAGACAGAGAGGTATTCGTCACAAGACAGTCATGGTATCAAAAGTGAATTTTCATTAGGGCTTCAGTGCTGCCATAGTCAAGAATTAGTAGCCACTTTCTGATAATTGTCTTTAGCTTCCCAGACCGTGCATGATTTTATATCATTATGACTGCATACTGTGTTGTAAATGAATGGATAGGAGAATGGGCTGAAACTTTGAGCGAATACAGTTTGGACTGCCGGTGTTGGTACACTATAGACTCTTCTCTTCATCAGAAAAGTGTTGCGAAGTGTGATCAACAGATCATATCGGAGATAAGACATCTGTGGTTTTACGGGTGAGGCTGTGCTTCCCAATCGAGAGGCAGTTCAAATCCTGTCTGGGGGAAAAAAACCCCTGGTCTTGAACGTATTAGTGGTCCCCACCTACATGTTTGTGATGTCGCTGTTTCGGGTTCCCACTACACAGTATCCTAGTATGGAGCCAAAATAAATGTATGTGCGTGCCTTTATGTTAATGTTATGTTATATGTATACAGCAATTTTTTTATCCCCAGTCCGCAGCACCGGCGCCGGCTCCCAAGATGCTCTCAGCGTCAAGAAATCCGCAGAAATGGCGGCTCTCTTCGCCGACGTGCGGCTGTCGCAGCGTACGGACGTGCGCTCCCTGGCCGGGGGGCGGCGCCCTAGGCCTCCGCCCTTGCCGCCCGCCGCTCTCAACGATGCGCCGCCCTTCGCAAGGATGTTCGACCACCGCCCGCTCAGCAGAAACGCTAGTTTGGAAGACACTTTGGGATATCTACCTTGATTTTTTTAATGTCTATATAAGTATTCGCCGTGTTGTATTGCCGATGACATTCTCTTTTAGGTAATTCTAGTCTTCGGCAAACTTGTTGACTACTCTGTCTCCAATACCGAATTGCAAGGTGATGCAGAATATACGGAATATACATTAAATCTAAATTTTTAGGGTATTGGCCATGTAAACTACGCATTTCTGGTTGTACACATACACGTATTATAATTATAGATATATACACGTTACTTTTAAAATGGGTATTGCAATATGTTTATTTGTAACAATGTAGGTATTTTGTATATTCCTCAATATAAGTATGTAACTGTTATTGTTATTATTATTAGCCTATAGCATCCCATTATGTAACTGTTAAATAGTTATAATGCTGGACATGGCGCTACTGTTGTTGTTACAATGAGGCTTGTGCTGTGTGGTGGGGAGAGGTAAAATACGAAAAATAAGCCTTACCTCGCCCCCGCCACCCCGCATGACTCTTTATTTGTCAAGAAACTTAGCCTTTACTTTTTTATACTAATGATAATTTAGCAACCGGGTTTGATTTGAAATAACGCGGTCCTTTGGATTTCTCAAAATGGCGGCGCACTTTACAACTACCTATATGCTATGATCGAAGGCTGCGTGGCATTGTTTATCGTTTGTGCCTATCGATTTATCTAGTTTTGTGTGTCGTCAACAATGAAAAATACAAGGGACTGGACGACGACAGGCTTCAAGGAAAAATCTCTAAGCCCCGATCACTGTGTATCGAACCACCTTATTAACTTGATAAGGATTCAAACGACTACTCAAACAATCTTGGGGCCCATTTCACTAAAACTATAAATATCAATAGAATCTCTATAGGATCTCAATAGTCTGAATTATGGACTAGTGATACAATTTGCAACTCCACTAGGCTTAACTGGGTTCTTACAAATAAGTGAGAATTCTGATAATAAACAGAGTGGAATTTGTTACTTACACGTTAATTGTTTTATGTCATTGTTAATTGGTAAAACAGGCATTGTTAAACTGAATACCAAACGCTCATCAAACATGACGTATGTTGGCATCCTTCTTCTTCTTCTTTGTCGGTCCCTCAATGCTGAGGATCGTCACCGCAAGCGCTCCTCCATTGCTGACGGTTCTGCGTAGTATGATACGCGCTGTGTAGCGTACCCCCTGTTGCCTCTCTAATTGGCATCCTATTGACTAACTATTGTATCGAAATGTTTAGTGGAATTGAAGCCCTATTTATTTTTGTAATTATGTAACTTACTTCAAATACTAACGTCCGTTTAGTTTACATGAAGTCACCATCAAATATATGTGTGCAATATACTTTCAAGTCAATAAATCTACTTATCTTTATCACATTTATTTTAAGTTTGAAATTATTGTTTTTATGTGTCGTACTCCACGGAACGATTTTTATAAATCTTGAGTTTAAACTACAAATACTATTAAAATACTAGTAGCGTTTTTGCTTGACAATTTGTTTATTTAATGTGTCATACGTCACGGCTTTTCCCATACGGGGTGGCAGAGGCACTGTTGTACTCACATTTAACAAGTCTTGATATAAACTTCGTTTCGTAGTACGTATTTTATTTAAGGGGATCCTAATTGTCAAAACGTTATACTGTATACTATAACGTACCATGCATTTTGTAATTTTACTTCACTTGTGCAATGATTAGTGCAATATTTTTTCTAGTTATATCTACCTACCAATATGTTAAACATGTAGTACTGTATTGTGTAAGCGATGTTCGTGGCTATATCAATAAAATTCATTTGTAATTTTACAATAATAAATAATAAAGGATAATATGTATAATATACCATGTTACTTTTATTTCAATTGGTCAAAAAACTATACCGTATTTTATCTACTCTCACGTTATAAAGTTCGAGTTACAAGCTTGAAATCGAATTCATAATGACTTACTTTATAAACGCAATACCGTAATCTAATTAATTAATTATAACACTGCGTCTTGAAAAAAATATATAAATTACTCTATGGTTCAGACTTCAGAATGATGTTCCATATCTCAAATATGACTACAGTGCCACCAACTTAGCTGTTCAGCTGTCGCTAGTATCATAGTCTTCATAATAGCGGTCAAAGTATAGTTATATGACAAATCCGTAGTACCAATTTTTCTCACCTGAACAGCTAAGTTGGTGGCTCTGTACACCTTTCTGTTACACCGGGAAAGGCAAGTCACGACATCTATCGACAGTTATAACTTTTCTGCTAGCTGGACAACGCTCTCAACTTGATCGAGAACTGTTGAAGGTAGAAGCAGAAACTAGGTACTTTAATTCTTGTAGATCCCGCTAGATGTCGCCAAATGAGCATACAAAGAATTTTCGTATCCTTCATCATCACATCACATACATACTGCATATTCAGGATTGCAAATGTGTAGGTAGTTACTCCTTATTTCCAATTGTCCCTCCTCGACTACAGTGTATGCGAAAAAGTTTTGCAAAGTCTATATTTATTGTAGATACCTTATTTAAATTTAAATTTAAATTTATTTATTTAATGAATGCCTTCATATAATTAATTATACATTAGTAGATTAGTGTCCCATACTAGAGTTACTCCGTATCATGGGACACAGCAAAGTTTGTTACATCGTGCCTAAAGTAGGTAATGAAGTTTATTTAAAATTATCTATTCTAACATAGGTGCCGTATAACTTAGCTGTAGTTTCGCGCTTTTTAACTGTTGAATTGCTAATCCCACTAAATGCACCTATGTTAGCAACATGCAATATTTTTCTTTCCTAATTGAGTTAGAATCTAGGTCTGTCTGTATACATTCCCTGACTGGTTTAGGCTCGGGTGGCCATGTTACACGGAATGTGGTCAGACTGGAGCTTTCCGGAGACCCGCGAGCTTTTATGGAAAAGCTCGATGGCGCGCTCGAAGCTGTTAAAGATTTATGTTAGTTAGACCGCACGGGCCGGAAATTATTAGGGTAACTCGATTTATTTGTGAATTTTGTGATTTGTGTTAATGCAGTTTTATATTTAATTGTGCATCAAAGGATTGTACCTTTTCCCAATAGGTACCCTAATACTTACTTAACTAGAGTTTTTACTATATTTCAGACTGAGAACAAACATATAATTAGAGAAATAAGCAATTGTGTGTTGCAAACACCACAGCCATTTTTGTCTCTCGATCATTGTAGCCACCTAGTTAAAATACCTTAGTTTAGCTACGGCCACAGCTAACAGCCACACCCAGAGTTATCTAATTAACTCACAAGATGATTAGGTAAAGTATTATGTATGAAAATTGTGGAATGGGTTTAATGGTTCATTAAAGTGACTCTGAGTACGACTGTAAAAGAGCCAATGAAAACGCTTATTTCAGAATGTTAAGCTTCATGTGCTGTTAACTGTACCTTAATGCGAATAGGCAATGATTAAATACGCTTGCAATGCAGTCATCTAAATGAGATCAACTGAATGCAACTGAGCAAAAAGTGGACAGGGCAGCAAGCAGGGTACCTAATAGTTGTAGTTACCTAATAGGGCATTCCAGTGGCATTATATAATCTCTGGAAATACGCTGTACTACCTATTCGTTCCTACTATAAATTTTGTTCTTTACCCTAAAAAAAAGGAATTATCATTAAAAGTTTCGCTACGGTTTCAGTTTCGTTACGTGTACAATTATTTTGGGAAATACTCTATAGAATAGAATAGAATATTCATTTATTGACTGTTACTTCACACAACACAAGTTTATGGCCATACAGGTACACAGTGTCTATAAAGTACACAGTGAAAATAAAATATAGGTAACCACTAGTTCCCCTGTATCCTAAACCACAAGGCGTTAATCTTAGTTTGTAGAAATTCTCTTATGGATTTATAATTACCTATTCGAAGGGGAAGCAAAGAAGACAACCAATTAATTAAACATTTATAATTATAATTTAATAAACAATATACTTCCTCACATTAGTACATTTTGTGTTTATTTTGTCGGACGGACTCGCATACAGTGATCCCACTGGTTTTACATACATACATACACTACATAAAATATTTTAATTATACATATAGCTTTCTTTAAGATATAGTAGGTACATTAGAAAATAATAAATGTCATAAAATCAATCCTAACTTCAAAACTAGGTAAACTCATTAATTTTATTAGGTACTGAATTACCATTTCTTATACGGCACATAACCAGTTAATTGGCAACGTTTATTTATTTAAAAGCACCTAAATATTGCATTCTTTCTAGGAAAATATGTCAAAGAAATTCAGGTTTTTGCATTGCTCAATACGATTAACTAAAATATACACATGTATAACATAACAGTAATTAAATAAAACTATGTGTTGTCAATTACAAGCTATGTTATTTATATGTATACCCTGATTGACTTGAAGTATATTAAGTACAACCGATACAGTATGGTCACTAAGATATTTACAAGACTAACCGTATTTATATTACTAAATTTCTTAGTTTATAAAACTGAGTATTTCATAAATCTATGATTACAAATTAAGACTAATTCATCATACATAAATTTATCATATTTTTTGTCAATGAAGTAACTTCACGTAACAGATATAATGTACAGAATTAATAAAAGGTACCAAAACATAACTGACTCTACAATCCAAACATTATATCTTTCCCATGACTTACTAAAGCTGTGAAACTCTCGCACAAACCTAATGGCTTGGCGAAATAGGGCCGGGCCACAAGATTACGATTATGACATATAAAATCTCCTAGTTTCGTCGCTTAGTGTGATTGCACCGCGTTAATTGTTATTTCTTAACAGACCATAAAGTCATAATAATATCCGGGCTTTTCAGCGGGCGTCAATGGTATTAGACTACGAAAATATGGCATTTCAATATGGTCTTACGGCACCGAGGCGCCCTCTGGGGATGGGCTCCGCATAACTGTGACGGTACTTCGTCGGTTGTCGCTCAGCCAAGTCGCGGAAGTCCCTATACTCCCTCTCGTAGTATCTGTCGCCGTCAACGAACGACTGCCGCTGGTCCTCCAAAATCCTGGAGCGACTAAACGCTCTCTGTCTGTCATTCCAGTTCTTACGCTCTTCTATAACCGGCTCAATGATGTCGTCTTCATCGATGCGACTTTCAAACTCCCGTCTTTCTCTGTAGCGGTCCATTCCGTCTCTTTGAGGTTTCGTCTCCAAGAACTCTTCGTTGCCGTACTCGAAGCGTTTGAGGTCGTCCCTCTTGCGGCCGACTCGAGGCAGCCTCTCGATCTCTCTGTGGGCGAGCTCGCGCGTGTCCAGCTCTCGGATAGGACGCTCGTGGTCACGGGCAGGACGTTCTAGGTCTCGGCCAGAACGGTCCAGGTCTCTGTGCGGGCGTTCGGACTCCCTGTGGCGCTCCACTTCTCTGTGCGAGCGCTCCGGGTCCCGACGGGAACTCTCTCTCCGCTCGTCTCGTCTTTCTTCCTCGGGGGAAGAAGTCGAGCGACTGTTCCTCTCAAGCATGCTCCTGCGTATCGCCATGTGCTGCTCTAGCTCCCGATTGAATCTCTCTCTTTCCAGATTCATGAACTTCTCCTTAGCCACATTGAAACGGTCTTTCGGTGAGATATCCGCGACCTTCAAGCTGCCTTCGCTGGTGCCCCGTTGAAGCTGTCCGAATCGTCTGCCTCCATCCACCCTGTCGATGCTCCTGTGTGATTGCTTCGTCTCCGGGACGTATCGTCTTCTATACGCGGGTGCGTCTTCGGTAAACTTGTCAGGTTTTTCGGGTTTTCTCTCGGGTGATTCGTGGCGGAGTCTGCGGTCAAATACTTGTTCTCTGAGCTGGTCGCGGATCTGGTCGTCGAAGAGCTGGGTGTAGGGCCGGCGCGGTGAGGTGGTGCGGCGAGGCGGGGAGGCACGGCGCGGGGGACTGCGGCGCGGGGGGGACGCGTCGAACGCCTCGTGCATCATGTACGCTGTGCTCTCCGCCCAGTCCTCCTCTGGAAACAGGCAAAGAAAGATTAGATTCAGATATTATACAAAGGATATGTCTCTATATATCTTTATGGCTCTCTATCATGATGATGGTAGAGTTACCTCTGTAAAGTTATTTTGGTTATTTACACCAGTGTACTACTGATCCTAGGAGCGCTATGGGAGGTGAGGACATCAAAATAAATCTCCGAATTTCACACCCGTTTGTTGACTGCAAATAGGTAGTACTAGACTTTAAATTAGATTAACGTTATCCTTCGTAGAGATTCGTAGACTCGTAAATTCGACGATTTGCATAATGTAATGGCGGTTTCGCGTTTAGCAGCGAAATTTATTCGTGCGTTACGACACTTGTGCAAAATGCTTGACATTCAACTTGACCCATTGTCAGTGGAAGCAACTTTGCATACATAACGGTAACTTTCTTATCTAGAGAGACACCCGACTAGTTTAGCATAGAAAAATAACCTGTCGCTCCCACGCGGCAGCCATTTTGTTATCAGCCACCATCTTAAAATAAGCGAAGCGCGCGCATATTTCTGGGTTGGTAATGTTCAAGTTTAACTCTAGGTACTGCTTCTTTAGGCAGCGTTGATAAAATAGTAAAAAAAAAACGGTTTCTAAACGGTAACAAATGGCCAGGCGACGAAGGAGGAAATGTTGACAACACTCTGAGCATCGTACCAAGAGTTTCAACGTAGAGTGGTCGCATGATAACTCTGCAGTCTCTGCACTTAAGTTGTGGCATGCGAGTCGTTTTATTTGGTAAGTATAATAGGAATAATGTTATTGAAATAAAGAATTGAGATTCTGCATGTTTTAGATTGAATCATATTTTGCTTAATTATATTGAGGACTGAGGAGAATTGAGACGAATTCAACTTGCCCCCGCGCGAAAACTTATCTTGCGCGCACTCTACCACCAAACTCCGTGCGTGCGGCGGTAAGGTAAGTGATGCCCGTCATACAGGGTGTCAAGTCTCTAAAGTTTCAAGCCATCGCCACGCCATCGATATAATACGGCTATACAATGGCTATTAGTTGCCAGCCGTGTTAGTCCACTGTTACATTCAATAGAATATCAACAGAATATCAACAGAATATCAACAGAACATCAACAGAATCAATATAGCAATGACACACAGACACAAACACACCCTCCACCACAGATTACTTTGCCACTTTCCTCTATAATTGATCGATCGATAGGTTTGTCTTTGGTTTTCGGCATACGTATTGCTGCAGAATATCAATTTTGCAGCCACTGCCATGCCACAGCCACCGTGGAGCCATTAGGACACAGGACTTCCAATTTGCTACGCCAATGCTATTGAGAAGCCGATAGCGTCGTGGGCGGCCATTTTTGTTTACCAGACTAGGTACCGATTGTGTCATTTTCTGTATTTTTTTAGGCCCATCTTTTTCTATTGCGTTACCTACGTTTTCATAATACCTACACATCAACTCTTTCTGTTGTTGTTGCAGTAATTTGTACGTATTAGACAAAGAATATGCAATTACCACGTTTACGAGATTTGCCCACAACTAAGTGTATCAAAATAAATTATAATTAAGAAGTAAGATTTCGTAAATAGTTTCGTTATAAATGAATAAGTCGGCAAATGAATAAGCGTGTGAAAATAATGACTTGCGATTACCTAAGTTAAGATATAAAGATAGTAAGATTTTTAAGACCGTCGTGGTAATGTTTCGGATCCAGCGTTCAGGATCCTAAATTGTATTGCTTAATAATTGAAACAAAAAGTAAACTTTAGAAAAAACCGACTTCCGAAAACCCTATTTGGTTATATTGAGTTTAATACAAACTGTAACCCCTTATCCCCCCCCCCCCTCCTTGGGAATAAATTTTGTCAAATCCCATCTCAGTGCTACCCCACGCTACTAAGGAACCTCTGTACAAGGTTTCATGGCTCTAGGTCCACCGGTTTAGGCTATGTGTTGCCTGCCCGTCAGCCACGCATTGTATTTATACCTAGTATTGAGCAGTTTTTGTGGCCATATGTGGTCTTCATCAGCAGTTCCGCATCACAATATTATGCTTACCGTGAGTAAATGCACGAGTTATTACTAAAAACACAAAAATCACTATAGGTCTGCCTATAATATTTGAAGAGTTCCCTCGATTTCTCCAGGATCCCATCATCAGATCCTGACCTGGTGTCAATGGGAACAATGGGAAGGTAAACCCTTTCAAACAAAAAAATAATTTTTCAAATCAGTCCATCCGTCTAGGCGCTATCGGGGCACATACATAAAAAAAACATCCGGACGAATTGTAAATCTCCTCCTTTGGGAAGTCGGTTAAAAAGGATAAAGGCCTTCTTATCGGCGAATTAAGAACGCGAGCTGCCCCGATGCGTTCAATAAAAACAAATGAAAGTCTAGTAAAATGTACAGTATTGTCACGGTATTACATGATGTGACATTCATGTAGGAATTGTAATAATTTCATTATTCACGTAGTTTATCGAACTCGTCAGGTGGAAGTCGTGTCATTCGTAAACATGAAATGAACTAACGTTTGAATGCATATGTATGTGTACGATTTTAATTTATGCAAAAAAGGAAAACCGATTAACTATTCGGGTAAATACTTAGATCCCGCTTCCCTTTCTCGGTCCTCCGGATAGTGTTGACGAGCAAAAAAACAACACAACAATTTCTAGATTCTCGATACAGTAAGTTGTATAAAACATGTGATATTAATTATTATGATATTAGAGCTCGTTTAAGCTGAAATGACGCGCCCCACTCCTTGGTTTTGTATTTACTTGTCATACAAAACCAAGGAGTGGGCGCGTCATTTCAGCTTAGACGAGCTCTAACTGGTTAGGTACTATAAGGGTCATCTTGCATGCTTCGTCTTCAAGTAAGGTAAGGACACAAGGCCATCGCTATAGTAAGAAATCAAAATGAACAATACAACAAAGCGCCCAAGAATTCCCTACAAACATCCCACTAAGATGTAAAAACACACGTATTGTTCAATTCCCTAGAAGGTCACACCTGCTAATACTCGTTTTCCAAACAATGACTATTTTCCGTAAGCCCGGGAAAATCTACCTATCCTTGTCTTTTTTGTGTGTAAACATTGACTTTCTTCCTCGCACGCCATTGTTTTCCATTGCGGAAGGCATGGGAACAAACCTCAATCACCCATTACAAGGAATTGCATGTGTACTTTGCATTAGGTGCCATGGGTGTATCCTTTTGGTACTTAACACCGAAGTGTCACCAATAGTCGCTGTATGTCTCTGTTTGGGTACATCGTTGAGACAAACGATTTCTTTATTAAAAAGATCCAAAAGTCTAACCATGCTTGAGTCCATAGCTCAGCTCAAATATTGCATTGTTATCCAAAAAATATAATTTCAAATGATACTCTAGTGAAGTAGAACGTAAAATGCTTCATAAAACCTGTATTTTGATTAATTTCACACTAAACCATCCAATTCGCAGCACAATTCATCTTGCCTCTGCATCGCCCGGCTTATTCATCATTCGTGTGTGAATTTATGGACCAACTTATTTGTTATTTCAACTCCACTCATCTTTCGCAAAAAGATCATTAGACGTGAAGATTTGTTTAATAAGATTGGAGGTTCAACCACGAAGGTTGCGCTCTTGAACCATTTGTGATCTTTTGATGTGCCGAGATTTACGCCAAGTTTTCGACGGTTTGTGAGAATTACATTGCTTTAAATGAGTCATTGCGACGCAATTATGGAGGCAGCTTTAAGTAGTTGGGGCTAAGTGAGAAATTGGCCTCAGTATAGATGATGATTATATTTGCATATATTGTACAAGGATTCCTACTTAATTCTCAAAGCACTGGTTGTCTGTTGTAAAATACCTTGATTTGCGAGATTTTCTTACCAAATTCCAAAGCACGCCATTTACGCACATTCCTATTTTCATAAAACTATCAATATCTTTGTGATACTTCTATTCTATTTATTAATTTCATACTTAATACTGAAATAGTATAAGGTACATAAACCCTTTTTAACAGACTTCCCAACGGAGGAGGTTTACAATTCACCCGGTTAAAAATAATAATATGTATGTGCCTCGATAGCGCCTAGACGGATGGACCGATTTGGAAAAATATTTTTTTGTTTGAAGCGGTTTACCTTCCCAATGGTCCCATTGACACCAGGTCAGGATCTGATGATGGGATCCTGGAGAAATCAAGGGAACTCTTCAAATATTATAGGGTTTTTTTGGGTTTTTAGTAATAACTCGTGCATTTACTCACGGAAATCGATGCGGAACTGCTGAGGAAGACCACATATGGCCACCAGAACTGCTCAATAACAGGTACGTATATACAATGCGTGGCTGATGGGCAGGCAACGCATAGCCTAAACCGGTGGACCTAGAGCCATGAAACTTTGTACAGAGGTTCCTTAGTAGCGTGGGGTAGCACTGAGGTGGGATTTGACAAAATTTATTCCCCAAGGGGGGGAGGGGGGATAAGGGGTTACAGTTTATATTAAACTCAATCTAATCAAATAGGGTTTGTGGAAGTCGGTTTTTTCTAAAGTTTACTTTTTGTTTCAATTATTAAGTTTCGAGATAGTAACAAACAGAAGCGTCTGACGAACTAGTTCATGGTTCTCCTCCACCCGTAGCCTATAGCCAACCTAGATGAAAGTCAATGACAAAATACCTATACAGGGTGACTGTGGTGTCGCGTAGCAACAAAATAACCTTATATTGGCCTTTTGGTTAGGAATTTTATGCTGTAGACGAGGGCTCGCTAAGTAATATTTTTTTTGGTACAAAAAAATAATTATAATTGAAATAAAAAGTAAACTTTAGAAAAAACCGACTTCCACAAACCCTATTTGATTAGATTGAGTTTAATACAAACTGTAACCCCTTATCCCCCCACCCTTGGGGAATTAATTTTGTCAAATCCCATCTCAGTGCTACCCCACGCTACTAAGGAACCTCTGTACAAAGTTTCATGGCTCTAGGTCCACCGGTTTAGGCTATGCGTTGCCTGCCCGTCAGCCACGCATTGTATTTGTACCTAGTATTGAGCAGATCTGGTGGCCATATGTGGTCTTCATCAGCAGTTCCGCATCACAATATTATGCTTACCATGTGCATTTGCACGAGTTATTATGAAAAACACAAAAATCACTATAGGTCTGCCTATAATATTTGAAGAGTTCCCTCAATTTCTCCAGGATCCCATCATCAGATCCTGACCTGGTGTCAATGGGACCACCCTTGAGGTATTACCTATACGCCGAAAAAAGATTTGTTCAAATCGGTTCATAATTGGCGGAGTTATCGCGTAACAAACATAGAAAAAAAAAAACATACGGGTCGAATTGAGAACCTCCTCCTTTTTTGAAGTCGGTTGAAAAATGTCCTATATTGGTTCAGGATCGGTCACCCTACACCCACACTCTACAAGCGCGCCTTTGGACTTTATCATAAATTATTAATGGCCTTTGATTTTGACACTTCTTACTCCTCTGATTAGTTTATTTCAAAAAGGTTTTCACATGAATTGCAGGGTGACCAAACATTCAGAATTAATAAGAATAACTAATTTATTAAATTACTAACGCATAGTTGTGATTATTTATACAGAATTTAAATAGCTAAAACCGCAATCATTTACCGAGTAATGGCCTACGCAGCCTGGGACGGCATGGCAAGGGATTTTAAATTTTTAGCAATGGACATTCAATCGTATCGATGTAGAAATAAGACACAAGTTCAGAAATTGAGATGGTTTAAAATAATGCCGTGGCATCCCGCGGGATGCCTCGGCATTATGTTAAACCATAGCTATGTATGTCTTATTTCTATATCGCTACGTTTGAATGTCCATTGGTAAAAACTTGCCATGCCGTCCCGGTCTGCGAGACCTTTAGAAACAATCTGTTAGAGTCACGACCCAAAAGTCATCCTGTATAGTCTTCCGACAAAAATTTAACAGGCACTTACAACACGGCAATTTCCCGCTCTACATAAATTGCAAATTGCTCACGTAGATCAACTTCCTGCATCAATCCCCAGAAAAACTATTCTCCCATCATTCATCATGTTCTGTGCTACTTAATTAGGAATTAATTGTTTTTTAAACCTTTAATTGTTAGGTTTGGTTAGAACGTGGCATGGGCGGGAGTTTGTACCATGTAATCGGGTTTTTATGCGTCGGATCATGGAAATTACATAAATAAGTGTTTTGGAGAGAATGTTATTTAAAGCGGGCTATGATAACAATCATTAACTTTTTTGTTGCGAGTACGCCATATTAGAAACTAAGTTCCTTTAGCTATATCAAAGAAATGTAGTGAAACGCGAAATGCCAGTTTAGTTACAGAACTGTGAGATGTCCCCATTCCTTGCCTTGACTATAATTACCTAGAGAGAATCCCGAGGGACCCTAACCTAACTAGTCTTGTCTAAATGCAGTTACAAGAATACCAGATACCACGTTGCTCTCAGTTTTAATATAATAACAATAATTTAATGCCTCTACGTGTTCAAGGCTGCCATCATTAGTAGAAGGTTAGAATCAGGTGTCGGTACCTCTTGTGTTATAAATTTCAGTCTTCGCTGAAATATTTGTAGAGTATGTGAAATATTAGGTCGGGTAAAAAGTTTCTTCGTATTTTGTATGTATTGCCGTAACGGCTCGAACAAAAAGGTGCATCTTTGACTTAAAAATATTTGAAAACGCTTAAACCAAGTTAGTGCTACTTTTTAACCGACTTCACAAAAGGAGGAGGTTTATAATTCGTCGGGATGTTTTTTTATATTTTTTTATATTTTTTTAATGTATGTACACTGATTTTATAGGTACCGCCATCCACGATGACGCGTGACGACGTAGCTATTTGCATCTTTGTCTTTCAGCAGAGGGGCTCGATGAAAAAGAAAGATGCAAACAGCTACGTCACGCGTCGTCGTGGATGGCGTTACCTATACGCCTAGACGGATGGACCGATTTGACAAAATATTTTTTGTTTGAAAGGGTTTACCTTCCCATTGGTCCCATTGAAACCAGGTCAGGATCTGATGATGGGACCCTAGAGAAATCGAGGGAACTCTTCAAATATTATAGGCAGGACTATAGTGATTTTTGTGTTTTTCATAATGACATGGTAATCATGATATTGTGATGCGGAACTGATTATGAAGACGACACATGGCCACCAGAACTGCTCAATACTAGGTACAAATACAATCTACTATGCTTGGCTGACGGGCAACGCATAGCCTAAACCGGTGGACCTAGAGCCATGAAACTTTGTACAGGGTTTCCTTATGTAGCGTAGGGTAGCACTAAGATGGGATTTGACCAAATTAATTTCCCATGGAATGCATGGAATACATGAGGAAGTGAGTTCACAATCCAGGCTTGTTTTTGTTTTAATTCAATGAACTCATCGCATTATCAGTTCAACACGAACTTGCTCCAGCGTGGTGTCATCATTATGCTAAACTTCTAGAAAAAATACTTATAAGATTTATAAGTACAACATAAAGAAAAACATCACAGTTAAACGTTTAGTTCTTCTTTGTTTCTTTGTTAGCCTTGGGGAGGAGGCAGTATGTTGGGTTTTGTTTTTGTGTTGAATATTTTAGTGTTTAATTTAATGCGTCTTTAAACGTATACTGACGCAGAACCTTTTTTGGCAGGTTATAGGTGGTTTCAAACACGTTTAGATCCTACACTACATTCTATCAGGCGAACATGGGTTCGGGCATAGAAATCAGTTAGGTATTAAGTTCATAATAGTCATGAAATTTTCGTATCCTTGTTTACTGATCATTCTAACATTACATTAAGCCCTCGTGACATATTCGAAACAAGAATCGACACAATTCACCAACTCAGCATTCCCAAGTTTTGGATGTACAAATTCTATGGTAAGTATACATTTCTGTGACGTCGCTGTTTCTGGATCTCACGACTTGGAGTCCCATTGTGGATATGTATGTTGCTATAAGTATTTTAATGTATCTCAACTGAGACTCGAACCCGGGACGTGATGCTTCTGAAACAGCACCTGAAGGTAGATCACTTTTTTTACTAGTCTATATTTTTTAGCGTCCCACTGCTGGGCAAAGGCTGTGGATCCCTTAAAGAAGACAAAATAATTTCTTCTTCAGGAAGAGGAAAGAAAAAAAGAAAGAAATAGGAAAGAAAAGAAGAAAATAAAAGAAAGCAAAGAAAAAAGAAAACAGAAAGAAGACACACACAAAGAAGTCACTCACCACTAGTGCTATGCGTGTCCGCCTGCCTCACGTAATCATTCCTCTCCGGACTCGGTGCCAGGTCGCTTCCGATCCCAGAGCTGCCTCCAGAAGACTCCAGCTTGCGGCGGGCATTCACCCCGACGATGTTCTGATTGAGGCAACGCCGGGTGTCAATGTTGTTTAGATTTCCCTTCTGACGGTGAACGGTGTCGTAGTCTCGTGGCGGTAGGAGAATGGGGCTTTTGCCTGGTGAAGAAAGATTAGCGGTTGGGTTATCGGTGAAATTTTATGTGGGAGATTTTTGTACACAGGCGAACTAAAGATGTTTCGAATATCTGCGCTAAGGAATTTTGTATCGTGGTAAAGCTTGGAAGCATTCGGCAGTTCAGTGCATATCCGAGTTGGCAGCAAAGTGAGCTGATACACAGATTAATAAAGGCATACATAGTTGATACAAATATAATTGTCGACGATGTTATCATCAAGGTACGTGATTTGAGATTGAAAAGTTTTAGTGTATAGGGAAGATTATATTTGTCATCAAATGGCTTGAAAACATCCATCATGCAAACCTGTATGTACATTTTAAACTGAGTGGTTTATCGTGTTAGTGTCAGACGTCATTTTAATTGATGATTCCTCCGCGCCTGCTCTTACACTATACAATGTGTAAATAAAGCGATCTATTTGGAAATTATGTCAATCCTAACTTAATTATGTAATTGTGTAGGTTTTTGTGTAGGTTGATAAATGAGCAATATCATAAACTTATGATTCGGCATACAGAATAAATATGCGAGGTATTTATGTAAGTCTTCTGAAACCAATCCTATAAAATATTTGAACAAGACATACACAAATAAAATACAACATACTTAACATACATACTTACATACAAAGCAGGGTGCATCTACCATCAATGGAAGCATCTACCAAAAACAAAAGAAACCAACTGACCTATACCCTTTTTACCTGTAGACAATTTCTGTTTCAACTCAGCAGCCAGACTGTCATAGAGATTGGCCACGCATCTCTCCTCATTGCTTCCTGAGTCTGATTCTCTGGAGACTTCGCTGCCTAGGGACGAATCTGGTGGTTTCTTGGTTGTTGGGAGGGCGCCCCTCATTTGCAGTTTTCGCTCAATGTCGGCGAATTTTTTTTGGTTCTCCGGTTTCTCGATAAGAGCCTGTAGATGGCTGTAGAGCATCTCGGCCGTGTGGTCAGAGTCGCATCTGTGGTAAGGAAAGAGAAAAATATAAGAGTTTTTTTTAGAGATAAGTGCTAAATCGCTTTGATATTGTATTAGCTTAGCCACCAAAGTATGAATACTCTCGATAAAAAGCCTTGGTGAGTTTAAATTGGTGCTTCAATTATAATACGAAGTATTCATCGGAATACAACAAAATCCAACTTTAAGTACTTAGATTAGAATAGAACACAAACCCGAGTATTCTAAGAAACTTCATGATTTCAAAATAGAAAGGACTATGGGCTGCCCCCGTTATGTAACTTGAGCCGGCAACGGTTATGATTACGACTTAACAGTTGGTTTAACAGTTCAGTAATTGTCCCTGGCAATAATTATATTGCGCCGGCACGGCAGTTACAATGTGCGGTAGAGCTCGTCTAAGTTGAAATGACGCGCCCCACTCCTTGGTTTTGTATTTACTTGTAATACAAAACTAAGGAGTGCGGCGCGTCATTTCAGCTTAGACGAGCTGTAATGACAAATGGATCAATAACGGCTCTGTGCCGTGAAGCAGATATCGATTGACCGATTGTACTATAGACATATTACCAAATAGATCGTGTCTATCGTGACATCGGCTCATAATGTGAGAGCCGCATTCTATGCCATTGTGGTGCGCGTACGCAAATGTCAGAGTTGAACGATTATATTGACAAGGCCTCGTCATGTCACTTGCTGGTACCTACCCATTTGGTAACTCAAACAGTACTAACGATCTACGATTGATTCAACCTACTTCACTATAATTTATAAATAATTTGGGTACAAAACTTATACGAAAGGGTAACCCGGAAACCCTGATACCTATACCTGATAGGTAGGTTGTTTTTTATGTTCAGTAGATTAGTATACATCCAAATAGATCGATCGATACTAGTATATTAATATGTTTTTGGTAGTTTGTACTTTCTACAAATTAAAATATGGAGTTCACAATATTTACTCAGATTTCTCTGGAGTTTAGATTTCGATTTTGTTAAAAGTGAATAATTTGTGCTTAGCTTGCCGTCTACTCGACCTTAGTAAAACACAGTTTATCTTCGTTCCAGGACCAAGTATTACTTAGCAGGTATGTGCTGTACGAATTTGCAATTCGAAAGGCCGACATAGCGTACATATGCAACTGTTAAATGAGTCGTCGAAGTCATGCATAAAATCTGCTAATAAGGTCTATTAGGGTCACCGAGCCAGCGAGCCTATCGTACACAGAATTCCTGCGTGTGGCATTCCGATAAAGTGTTGCTGCTGCTACGGTGTTTTTGATTGTGAAATATTTCAGGTAGGTAGGTGCACAGCAGAAATTGCGTCTTAATACGTTGTAACTGATTAAGTTGAAAGTTACATCGTAGGCAGTTTAGATTTTAATGATATACATACAAAAACTGGATAAGTATATATACCAGTTTTTGTATAAACAGTAAATAAATAGCTCCTCCAATAGATATTTGTTGAAACTTTACTTAAAATTCACACCTTACACACTATTCTCTAAATGAGCTGATAAAAAAAAACAAGTTTTAAAAACTTTGATTTCCTACCTCTGCTTGTCTACACCACCCTCCCCGAAAACAAGATTTAATTCTACTATAAGTTGAATACCTAGTACAATGAGAGACTAAATTGACTGGGCCGTCTTACATTCTAACTCAGTATTCCTTTCCTTACTGTACATTCCGATATGAGCACGACAAGTTTGACGGATATGTCGCAAGACTGATCGTGTGTTGTAACTTGTACCCACATAGGCGACGGCGGCGGTGGTGGGCCAGCCCTACACCATTACCATACTCATTTATTATCTACTGCAACACCTTAATATAGGTACATGTCTCTAATGAGGTTGTCGGTGAAGGAGTTCTGCTATTGTGTGCTGTAGATTCTTTAAATGACAAAGGAATCACTATATTGTGTAGAAAATGTTAAGGTACTTAGGCTGGATTTTACCAAGAAAAAGTTATGCGAAAATAACTATCCCGAGGATAATTTGTATGACAATGACAGTTCAAAATGAGATCATTCTATGAAAAAGTAGAAGATACTCTCGAGTAAAAAGTTACTCTTCGTTGGTGAAATTCGCTTTTAATATGGTATATGCAAAGCGGAGCTTATCTTTAAAGAGAGGTTTCTTTTCTACCAGAAAATCAAGGCAAGACGGAAAAGTTTATGCAATGGGACTTTTCAATGCTTGCCCTGATATTCTTAATTGAACTGCAAAGCGACAGGGGCTAGATACTGGCCGGGTGCCATTTTTAATGCCAATGACGTCGCTTTCACGTTTTCTATGAGAGGGTTTTATAGTGTTGGGGCAGAGGCATCATCAATATAAATATTAGATAATAGGTACTTTTACTGTTCTTTAAAAATTTTACTATTGCAATCTATATAACAAGTACTTAAATACTTATTTATCAAGAGATAAATAATAATGTCTTATGCCATTGATATGCTAATGATGACGCTAGATGGATCATAACTTGTTGCTGCACCATTGTTTGTCAATACACAACATAAAGTAGAGCATACAGGTTTCATCAATCGATGACCTTATCATTAATTTAAATATATTTGTAACTTTCGTAATCTGGAGATGATATATGTAAATAAAGCAATCAATGTGTGTGGTATCTACAGTGCTGTGGGTGTTATGTATGCCTAATAAATAAGTAGATACATAAATGAGAATGTATATATATACCTTCGATCATACATCTAATTTTATAATGGGTATTGAAAAATTACATTAGTACCTACAAAAAGAATGTCCCTAAAATAAATATAGGATGTTAGAAGAGATCGTATAGGATTGAATTTAACCACTTTTGGGACACACGAGTATATTTAGTTTTAGGAATATAATTTGGAACCACTTTCACTACGAAGCATATTTAGTTTGAGCAACTATATATTTTGTGAATCAGAAACTAATCAGGTAAGTAACTATAACTAACTGCCCAAAACTTGTAACAAGATATCGAGAATACCCGTAGGAAAAGCTTGAAGCCCGAATTCCCAACAAAACAAGAAACAAACCAACTACAATTAGACAATTACTCTAAAGACAGGATAGGAAGATACGACTATGATGATGACACTCGCTTATAAATAAATGCTAAATTCAACCGGCAAGTGCCGGAATGCCGACATTTTAATGTCAAGGATGTCAGGTCGAGTGACTTCAATCTAAAGTTCAGTTCGCAAAAACAGCATCTGCATGAAGATATTGATGAGGTATTTGAGCAAAACACAGTAATTGTTTACCAATATAAACCGGTTTGTAAGATGTCTTTCCAACCCTTAGGTCATTGATATGTCATTAATTTACAGCTGTACTCATTATTACCCGTCTTCACCTGCAGTCTTCCCGTTTTGCTTAATGCCATAGAATTTCGTTACAGATCGATAGTTGGATATGTTTATTCGGGACTTACTAAGTATTTATGGATTTTCAGACTTAATCTTATATTTTCCTCTGGTCGTCATTTTCGTCGTCATTTCACCTTTATAATACATAGAGTAATTGCAAAAGTATCATGTGTTAATTTACATAAAACACACACTTTTGTTAATTCTTCCGAAAAATAAGCTACAGCTACTTTGGAATCGGAAGGTTTCAATCTTTCAAGCAAGTCTTTGATCTACACATAACAGAATCAATTTTGATCCAGAAAAACCATACAAAAACCACTTCCAAAAAGTTCCAACTAAAACCGTCATTAAAATTTCATCAAGCGTATTCTTTTTTGGGAAAAGATAAATAGATACGTGATAAATTCAGTGCAACAAGTACACGAATCCCCATAGAATTAGGTAATGTTTTTGCAGGTGCCAAAAACATTTCAAGAATCACTCGGGCATTTTGCCGGGCGGGCGTGCATATTGTTTTCGACAAAAGGCTCGAAAGGCAACTTTTTGTCCGGAACACTGCGTGGACAGTGAAAGTGTGGTTGCTATGTAGTTGCAAAATTTTTGCCCGCTGTTTAAATAACTGAACAGTGGACCTCGTGGACTGCGGTCAACCAAAAACTCTTAATGAGGTATTTGAGTGCCAATAAAACGGTCACTGTTTTATGATGGGACGACCTGCATAATGTAAGATTTGAGGGCACCTAAACTTATGAGAAACAAATCCATTTTTTTTATTTTGTCCCATTTTAAATGGGTTGATTGAATATTGTGATGGCCAAACTAAAGGGATCTACTCACGATGCAATCTGTCTCGCGATTTGTTGCTGCAACTTGTATTTATTTCTCTGTCTATCTTCCTGTCCTGTCCCTGTTATTCTCCGGCGGTTGCAAGGCAACCTGCCTTCTATTAGTTGCAGCGACAGATTGCAAGCCAGGTTGCGTCGTGAGTAGAGCCCACAAGTCCACACAGCACGGGGCCGACGCGTGCATGCACTTATTAAGTAAATTGTTTTCAAAAGATATCAACTCGAGTGAAAGCACACCAAAGAAAGGCGCGTTAGTGCACACGCTTCTCTAAACATGCGTTGCACATCTCAAGCCACAATATTCAGAGCTCACGGTCTCAACCCAGTCACCTTTGTGCCAGATCAGACAAAACACATGAATCAACAATAAATGATTAGAAAGTCATTTGCGTATATTGTGTTTTTCGATTTCCCTGCTTTTTGAGTCCTGTCTAGAATCAAACTGGTATTTCTTGTCCCAAACAATAATTTATTTTGCAACAAATTGAGATATTCAAAAGTGTCAAGAAAGTTGCATTTTTAAGTGAAAATTTGTCGATGAATCACATAGGGTAAGAACTATCTTGTATGCGTTTTACACATGCAAAACGTGGGTGTACAGACTGAGATTTAAAATTCAATTTATTCCAACTATGTGCAATATATTACATACATTCATTGCCCAGAAGTAATTAAACCACTATCCTATGCCCTCCCTTAAAGGGGCAGATCCTATCAGTAACCAGTCTGGGATGATAAACCAAGCTCAGATCAAGTCCAGCCTGGATTATCGCCTATAAACACCGGTTTATCTAGACTTTTTGTATCTATCTGGCTTCTCGCTTGATTGGCTAGGCAATCGCGGGGATTTGAATAATGCTAATACTATGCCTAGACCAGAACCTGCGAGGATTTGTAATTGCTGCTCTTGGAAAATATGATACCAGCCGTGTGATGACTCGGTCGTACCATGAGAAAATGTTGGGAAATCTCTGATTTTACTGTAGAGATAGTTGGAATATCGTATTTATAGGCAGGTAATTATTCGATCTCTGTGTATGTTGGTTATCTCCGCTTTCAAAGATGGAATTTTACGAGTAGAACGTTACTAGCGTAGCCGCTCTGAATAAGTAAATGCCGTATAAAAAGTGAATAAAAAGTCTCTTGGGACCATTAGCGTACCAGAAGACATTTATTTTCTTTTGAGAATCCGAGTTATAAAATAAATTATGTACTATTTTGTAATTATCATAAATCTTACCGCTTATCTAACAAATTATCAAATAAATAGCCTTCCATATCCCTAAGTTTTAGGTTCCGCACCTTTACTTTCATATTTCTCCATAATATAGGGTACATCTACATTTAATAATGGGGAATTATAAAACGATCAAATAAAAATAAAGAGCGACTAAAATACTAACTGAGCGACAAGTCGTAGGTTAGGTTATACTTTTTGGCCGCTCGTTTAAATACTACCCTTTAATTATTATTGCATTGCCATTTCGAAGACTACAGATTATTGTTTGCCTCAAAAATAGGCGCATAGTGCCATAACTCGAGGTATCGAATCGACGTAGCTTCCCGCGATCCCAGCGCCGGAGTCGAACGAGCATAGCGCATGCGTGAAATGTCACCACGGAGTCATCTGTTCTAACTACTTCTGACAGCCAATAAGGGCATAGGCTGGGTAGTACCACCATATTATCTGTAGAACGGCCAAAGCGGAAACTACTGTCGCCACTTTGAAAACGTCACTTCGCTGTCAGTTGTTGTAGTGTATGCTGTTTAGTTGGAGTAGACGGTGGCGCCATCGCTCCACACTGCACATAAGATGCACTGTAAGTGGAAGATATTTTTGTTTATTGTCATATTATATAACAACGACAAGTTTAAAACAGTTGTGGTCTTGTAGTGTACCTCCATCGTGCTGCAGTAACAATAATAATAAGTGCCTGTTTCAAGAAGTCCCAATAATCCTTATTGAAAAGAAAAATCATACATTTTGTATGTAAGTTCAGATAAATCTGTAACATAAAGCTTATCGGATTCTTGAACCAAGAGAAGATCACGTTATATTGGTTTTGATTTGCATTTGTTATTGGCCTTGTTCGATAAGTTCTTATGTAGCTACAAGTCGGTCTACATATGTTTCTAAAAATCTACCTGACTAAAACAAAATTAATTATAAAATCACCTGGTGATTGTGACTTTCTGACCTTAATTCACGGCTTGTTACCAAGTCGTTCAAGAAGACTTAATTTATTTTAATTAACGCATTTCAACTAAAGCATTTCCAGAACAATCGCCCACGTGGGCACATACTTTCTCGACTATCTTGAACCCCATCATTGTTCTTGTGGTAACTATTCATTGTTCAGTGCCAGTTAAAGATATTTTACTAATGCACAGATTCGCATAAACTTTTACAGGTTGATATTACAACTGTTGATATTTAATGAACCAATAATTAGATTAGAAACTTGAATTCATCTACAAAATCGTTCACTAAAGTTATCCTTAATGAATCATTAAAAGGCAGAGACCTGAAAAACTCATTTGTGTGAGTGCTTCCATATACGTATATCGTGTAAGACTTTCTTTTGTGTAAGATGTAAGTTTCGTCAGTGTAGTGTACTCTTGTCAAGCAGCCGAAAGGGATAAGGATACAGATTTGGTTAAAGATATAAATAATCATTAAAAGTATAAATAATCATTAAATTGTACTACTAACAAAACAAAGAAGCAACTACTGCTTTGACATTCAAGTGCCGTATTGCAAAACGAAGTACTGCAGGCGAAGTAGTGGCGCATCCTTGCATACATTTTGTAACAATTGCCAAAGAAGCCTTACGTTTTATTATGCCTTGCTTCAATGAGCTATTAGCCTTTACTGTTCACAGGGAATGATGTTATTACCACATTCAGAGGGGAACGTCGCATGACAAATGTATTGCCGCCCAAGTAAGTATGTTGAGGTTTTTTTAAGGGCTTAATAAAATGGAATCTAGCCTGTCAGGTCTCAAACTTAATCAGCAAAAACAAAAGTTTAAATTAAACCGAAATCTAAATCATGCGAATAATATATTTTTTCGATGAAAAATAAAAACTTCAACTTGTTAATTCAAAAGAGGATGACAATAATTTCTTATTTGATACGTAGGTAGGTAGGTAGGTGTGGTTGTGGGTGTGGGTAGCCACAATAGCATTTTTGCCCAAGATTTATCATGCCAAAGAGAACATTGGATTAACGATGGCTTAGGCAGAATTCTAAATAAGTTGTAGAGTTTTACTTTCGCGTGGAACGACAAGCCGACGTCATCAACGACCTGGTTCCGCCTTTCATTCATGAAGAGCTCGCAACAGGTCGTGATTCTCAAACCCTGAACTATTATAATGAATAATAATGAAATGTCGAGAGTTTCCCGAGACTTTGTTGCGAAGTATTTGCAGCTATTAAAGCCATGACGGCTCAGGGTGGGGACAACTGTGCCTCTGTCTGCCGATGCCGGTATGGGAAAAGGCGTGACGCTACGTAAGCCATGATTTATAAGAAAAGATAACACCATTTTTATGAGCTTCATAATTAATGTAAAGTGCCGCACAGAGCATTATGATTTTTAATGTTCCTTTAGTGTCAATAGTATTTATTTCTTCTAAACGGTTCTTCAATCATGTTTGTATGAAGCCTGATGGCACAAGGACGTCACTTATTAAGTTTAATATTTTTAATTTTCAACAAAAGAAATGATAACAGCAAATTATTTAAGTCACGATTTACCTTGATTTATACTTGAGAGATATTAGTTTTGTTTTTGTGACTACCTCGTTATCTGACCAGTTTCTGCTTTAGGTAGGCACCTAATTTAGGATATTTACATATCCATTATCATTATTTTATACTTAAAGCATCCCAAAACAACAAGCAAGTCGTCATATGGTTAGTTAGGTTTGAAACACTCATCACAGGACTTATGGGAGCCTCCGAATCCAGGGAGCACTTATCCAGTGGAAAGCGCATAGATACATTTTCCTTTGAAACACAACTCACCAATTTACGGGCGGCGGGGGCGAGGTAAGAGAGCTGTGATTGGTCAGCCGCTGCGAGACTGTCTGGCGGCCCGTCATCGTACATAGGTTGCGTATGCGAACGTTTGTTGAATACAACAAACGTTTGGCGAGCCGCGCAGGTGCAGTCAATTGGATATATAGTCTCTGTCCGAATCTGAAGGCAATCAATGACCTTAGAAATACAGACTTCATTGGGAGTTGGTCATCATATACATGAGGAGGCCTATTATACTCAACAGTGTGTTTCCTGATAGGCTGATGATGATGATGCTGATGATGATGGTCGTCGTCTCCTTATCGTTTAATAAAAATTATGTCAAATCAAGCTTAAATTAATCTAAGTGTCGACCTGGCAGGATCATGTTGGGAGTAACCAGCATCCTTTTGCAGTAATTCTGTCCCTAATCGTAGGCAGAACTGTGCCCCTCCCTGCCGCCCCGTATGCGAAAGGCTCTATGTTCGTGTGTATGAATATTTTGTTCATTTCTAAACTGACCTGTAAGCATGTACGTGCACAGGACAGCCCGTCAGCGGGTTATAGAGCAACAGTACGCAAGCCACCACATCGCCCTGCACCACCGAGCTGGTGATACTGCTGTGCGGGATGAAGTGCTTGATGGTCTGCTGCTTGCCCTTCGTCGTCACGTTCTGGATTATCTTCAGCCCTTTGTGTGACACCTGCGGAAGGGAATTGGATTTATTATAAAAACGCTATTGTATCAGTATGTAAAGAAAGGGTTGTCTCGAGAGTTCGCAATGAGGAAAAAGAATGAAAAATTTTCTTCTATAATTTCCATAATTTCTTTATTGCACACAGAAAAATTACAATAAGACAAAAATACATAGTAATGGTGTACAAAGGCGAACTTATCTCTAGTAAGAGATCTCTTCCAGCAAACCGTTACTAGTTCTTCTTCGTCTTATCGAAAATTGCTCGTCTTTACTATTGTTATTTTCATTTCGGTCTAACTAAGCAAACGTCAGTATAACTAAAAAAAATAAGACACACACGAAAACTAAACACGACAATTTCAGCCATACATAAGCAGTCACCGCAGTACTTACATTATGCTGGGTCATACAAACAGATCGCGTCACGGAGAAAAATGTGCAGTTCAAACAGTACTCGGGTTATTAATTAAAACAAGTACATATTTCCGCCGGTAACCCAAAGCAATTCACGACATAATCTAACAAACCATAACGCGTTTCTAGTTCCTTTGAGAGTCTTGGCTGTAGCGTAATGACCAGCAATTTGCCCCTGTCCGTCCGTCCGCTAATAGCTTCCTGGCTTATCCATATAATTAGTTTTACCCGTGAACTTGGTATTATATGCAGATGGCAATCTTGCGGTGTAGAGTGCTAGAGAAGCCAGTAAATACAGCGAGTATTAGAAATGTGGTGGTGGTGAATATTAATTTATTTTATCGCGCCAAGACCGGCGTTCGTACCCCGTTTAATATCGCTGTAGAAAATGTTTTCATTTCCGAGATTGTTGAAACTCTACTAACACACTTATGAAATACCTATTTCATTAGATACTTAAAATATTTTCCTTTATTGCTCACTTAAGTAACACTATTTTAGTACCAAACAATTTAATAATAAATAGGGAATTGTGAAATTGAATTTATCCGTCAATATGTTAGTGCGGTTTTGACGAAAAACTGATGTTATTTTCTATAAAAGTTTTCTGTAACTGTAAATTGTATGTCAATAAACATTTGGTAATTTGATAAGGAAAGACAGCTTTACAACTTCATGAGAATCAAAACCCAAGGTCACTAGTTGAAGAAGAATGATGCTGTACAAGCAAGATTATGCAAGTGGACAATTGCTAAACAAGTTGACGAGAGCCGAAATCATGATTATATCTGAGCAAATTGGGCAATTTCGACGTGTTTGCCCAACGAATTGATTGCCTTTATAATTATTTTATGAAGCTTCGTGTGGAAAATGTCGCTTTCATAATGAATGCTAATGAGAATTAGATTAAGGCAGAAGTGATGAAATGTGGACTATGTCATGGTTTTAACAAGGGGTGAAAGTAATATTTAGTTAAAGCTTAAGAAATATGATTTCTGTTACAGCTAAACTCGAGTAAACTTTGACAACTGCATATAAATAAGTATGTATATGGAAAACTTGAGTTAAGCTATAACTCACGTTCTAGCTAGTGGCACTTTTTGTAATAGCCACAATACGCGATTTGTCTATGACATACTACTCTCATTTTTGTTTCCTACTAAAGGTCTGGGGCCCAATTCCCGACCATACGAATTGAAAGCGTATAGACGCGAGGGGCGAGAATTGAGCCCCTAGTCCTTTAGGAGTCTGGATCAGAACCAAACCTCACCTGCAAAGTCACTTTAAAAGGTTCCAAGTCTCGTGCCCTTTGATCCAAATGCCTGATGGCTGGTAGTGCAAACTCCTCGCCTCGCAGACCTCTTGACTCCTGTGCTCCGAGGAACCAGACATAGTAGGAGGCCTTTTTGATGTCCTTCTTGATTCGTAGCGCCATATTTGAGCGGTGCTCAAGTCAGTTTTAAGGCATTTTTGGAGGGAGCTGAAACAATAGAGAAGAGGGAAATACAAAATACTGCACAAATTGTTCTTTTTTGGAATTTTGCGTTTCTGGCATTATGCGTACCTACAAAGGATTTAATTATTAGTGTTATTTTTTTAGACAATGTCTAAGATGTCTGTGATCTGTCGAATGCATCGTTTGTTGTGTTGGGGTGGTACAGTAGGATACTATGGTATGGTATGGTCGACGAATTGAACTAAACTCATGCAAAAGGTATGTAAAGTCATCTGCCACAGAAAAAGGCATATGAAGCCCTCTTTTCAACCCCGGACGACAAAAGAGAGGTCCTATAACAAAAGTTTGAGGCCTGTGTGTGTGAGTGTGTGTGAGCACTATAGCCCGTTTACGTACACTGAATGCGTAACATTAGATAGAATAAGTATTATATATATCTATGCCTATTCCTAAACCTTTCTATTACGTAGCGTGTTCTGTTCACGTTTGAAATGCATTCATGAATTTATGAAGCAACTAATGGACATTACCAACTGCTTCCGAATGTAAATCGAATCATAATGTGAGAATAAGTCCCGTGATGAATAATAATTTTATGTAGAAAATTGTGAAGTAATTGATGTTTCCTTCTGAATTACCAATTTCAATGTACGTGCATGCATCGATCACGAATGCGCGTTAAATTAAAGGTAACCTTTCAAAGTTTGCATTGCAGTGTCATTATTCATTATTTCAAGGATACTATTTTCACTTGACCCTATTTTCTCTTGACAAAAAATATTAGAACTATCTAAATAGTGAAATGGACATGTCTATAGATGCAATTGATCGCGTGATCCTAGATCTGGCATGTAATACCTCGTCCAGCGCATCACCCTGGCGATACAGCGAGGTAATGGTGCCAGCATGATGGGCACACTGCCACTCGAACGGTCGGTCAGTGGCGGTGATCTCAAGGATATTTTTATTTAACTTAACTGTTTGTAGTCGTATTTAAAGTAAGTTGTAAATGCATACAATCGGCCATGTAAAATATTTTCATTGATGGAATATTTAAGTATAAATGCAAAGTGTTGAATTTCTGGCTAAATGTGGGCACAAATGTGCCTCAGCAAGGCAAAGCCGTGATGCTAATTAGTTATGTTATGATATGAGTAGAAAAAAATAAACTCTTCTTTAATTCGGACCATATGCAAGTCAGTCTTAAGTGATGTGGAAAATCTTCGTTTCTCGAAAGACAGCTATGCAATTGCCAAACCGTTTCAACACTTATAAAATAACAAGCATGTGAATGCCAACAAATCACATACAAAAATAAAATAGTCGCGCAGAATGCAGCTGAAATGCGTGGCGAATGTCGCGTCAGCATCAGAGGTTATACAGGTCACGCAAAATTTCGTTAGCTCTGGCCGAGCTGTGACCTCTCTTTCACGCATAGGGTAAGTTGGGTGACAGAAAGAGGTGACAGCTCGTTGAGACATAGAAGCTTTGGGTCTCAGAATTAGACGCACATGAACGTTAGCATCACGACTTGCCGGTCAGTTGGGGAGGCACAGGTGCAGGGTGGACACAAAATGCGTGATGTGATGAGATGACACGTAATGACCTTCATTTGTTAGGGAATCGCTCAATATAGCTAGGTGTCGATATCCGTATATCGAATGCGCGGGAATCATACCCTGGGTCTTTTGTGGACGTAGCACAGATAAACTTATATCTGTCAAATTGGTCTATTCTACTAACCCGTATATTATCAGTCCTTTCATTTGTTCATTAGTTTATTGTCGTGCATGATGTTAGATTTATTGAGCACGATTCCCCTGGAAGTGATATCATATAGACAATTTGATTAACAAGTGATATCATCTAATACATTAAAAACGCACGATCTCTACAGGGCTCTACCTATACCTACGTCCTACGTGTAATGTAAATCACTATTTTAATAGATACAAACTCTCGTTTACTCATCTTCACTCTTCACACATTCTATGCCATGAACTACTCTTTAATAAAATTAACAAATATCCAATTCACACCTAAATTCTTACAAACATCAAATTAAATTCATCTCCGCTAGTTGTCTATTAGCGGTTAACGATAACTGTTATTCACATACTTAGGATATTACAGTATGTACCGGTATTTGTAAAGTTTTTATTTCTCTATGTTTTATTATAATGTCCGCTTCGGGCAACTGACAGCCTGGTTACAAGATAACCGTTAGTTTATTTCGTCGATTAACCTAATGGAGCAAAAAGTAGTGAACAAATGTAGCACGTACAGCGTCTTTAGGCGATAGATTGAACAATCTACTTTGCAAACTGTTGTATTATTATCAGATTGGGTAGACGGCTAACCGTCCGTGCATGTCTAAGCGATAAGCCCCAGATTCTATGAAATCTTGCGACTGAAGGTTCCATTCTTAACCATACGACGTCGTCGGTATAGATAGCAAAAATTGGTCAAGTGCGGGTCGGACTCGCACACGAAGGCTTCCGCACCATCGCCGTCTGTACCATCCATCGTAAAACGACAATACCTTCGATCTCGTCGTAAGTCGTCTCTTGGTATTGTATTGAAATTGACTTAATACCTATTATTTAATTTTACGCATCCTTTTTTCGTGTATTATTGCGGCAATAGAAATACACATTCTGTAAAATTGTTCAACTCTCTGGCTATTACGGTTCGTGCTGTAGGACCCGATGACAGACAGACGGACAGACGGACAGCGGAGCCTTAGTAATAGGGACCCTATATATACCGTTTGGTATCCTTCGGGTACGGAACCCTAGAAATGGAAGAGATAAAGCGGATGTTTTTGAAAAAAATACGTATATTAAGCATAATATTATTATTCATGACATTCCTGCGCCACGCCGTGGCTTGGTGGGCAAGTGGTAGTAAAGAGTTGTGATTTGAATTGAATATTTGTAAATATTTACAGCAATAAGGAACTTTTGTTTTTCATTTAATTTGATGTGCCTGATTGTAATCAGCGCAGCTAATATAATATGCGATTGTAGGTATAGAAATACTAAAGTTATTTAGATGAGAACAAAACATATTTTCAGTGGTCTATTGCTTGCTTTGGCTGTATTTCCAATATATAAATTATGTTACCAACATCGTAGATAGTTATTTGTAGAGTAGGTGTCAAGGTTCAATAATTCTGAAACACAGAGATAATTACAGTGCAGCTAATATAATTTCCAATTCAGTAATTGTGAAGCTAATTTCGCCTTACCTAATAACCTTACAGAACACGCCTAAATAGTGTGTTTGCAATAGCAAACACTGCAGACTGTTTATTTAATAAATTAGAATCCGCCTCCGCATTCTATGCAAAATTATGTTAATAACTACCCATATGACAACAATATGTCATTGTTTCTTTTCTTGCGTAAGTCGGCTTTCTTATCCATATGTAGCGGGTAGGTACGCGTTTGCAGATAATTATTCTTTTTGCCATCTGTCATCAGAATTTAGCGATAATTGACGAGTAATGTAAGCATTGTCTCTCGCTTCCCGTGTCGCAAATTGCTTGAGTCAGGAAAATAATTAATTTGCGAGTGTGTTTGTGTGAATGATGCCGACGGGTCGCGAGAGGTTAGAATTTTGCAATCGCTGTGTGTCAGGGAACGCTAGATAAGTGAGTACCATGCTGCTTTACACAAGCTGAAAGATGAAAGATAGGGCGTAACAATTTGATGGATGGATGTTGAGGATATTAAAATATAAGTAGCTATTTGTTTGATTGTGTATCTACCCTTCCTTCCTGCGATATTTTGTACTGTACCTCGACGCTTATATCTTTATCACTCTATCATATATCTGCAGATATAATGAAACTGAAAATAAACAGAAAAGCGGCGTAATTGTCATAAAAGCCATTTACCATTTCAATCGATACAAGTATAGACTCATTAAAATCCGTAACCAGCAAGTGGGAACTTACTAGAAAGCAAGTGAAACCACATATGACAAATATTTGTCAGACATTGTCTACGCTTCTTGACAAAACGAGCTTGAATGTCAAAATTTGACATACATCGGTCCTCTGGGAAACCGCTGGTAACCTGGTGCCCCGGATAATTCGACAGGCACTTGTTTCCGACGCCACATTGTCAAGTTATGAGCCAGTGAACATTTCATTGTTGCTCATAATTATACAGCTAAGTTACTCGCTTTAAGTTACTCGTAGAATTACGAGTAAGTGAAGTTTGACACAGATC
The DNA here is from genome assembly GCA_963457715.1 of Argyresthia albistria. Lineage (NCBI taxonomy): Eukaryota > Metazoa > Arthropoda > Insecta > Lepidoptera > Argyresthiidae > Argyresthia > Argyresthia albistria. The sequence goes on along the minus strand of OY735274.1, from coordinate 6,048,472 downwards.
GCTCTGCTCCACAATAAAACGTTTTAATACCAGGATAAACTATGGGTACTACTAAAGATTTTTATCTACGTTTGCCTTAGGGCAGATATTCTAGGAATTCTACACAGCAAACTGGACATTACTAGGCGTTGTTGCATTGTTGTTTCAAATGGTGTGCCAATAATTATGTGTCATTTGAGAAAATTACGGACTAACTCAGCCTTAAAGCCGAGTACTTATTTGAGTAAAACTTACACCATTGATCGATATCACATTGTTTTTTTTTTTTGCGTATTTTTACACTTAGTTAGATGCATGATAAATAACGCATTCATTCAAATGATCATCTTACCTTTACCTTCATTCAATTAAACGCTTTTACCTTCCAAAAATAAACAGTGCGACATAGGCCTTGCTAAAATACGCTAATAATAATGTATACTATTATTTTCATCACTTTATGTGTTACATAGACTTCAAGATTATCTGCATTAACGAAACCTATAGAACCCGTTAGGTTTAGCACAGTGTTTGCTTTTAAGCATTTTAAAGATTCAATAACAAGTGCCTAGTCTAAAAGAAAGCAACATTAGCCTTACAAATACAGGCAAGCACAAAAGTGCCTGATAGCGGTTCATTTGTAGCTGTACCGTTACGTACGACACATGCTCGGGGGGTCAGGCAGAACAATGAAATTACATCGCCCGGTCAATTGAACTGTTCTAATGAGACAATTGTCAGGCCGTGAGTTGGTCCAGTGAGTACGCGGCTAATCGATATGTGCTCTGATTTGTGTATCGTTTTATGGAAGTCGCATTAGGTCAAGTCATATGACATTACATTTAAGGACATACAAATAAATTGGCTTTTAAAAGTGTAAGCTTGAGAACCAAAATACTATCGCCAATGTTTTGATTACTGAACCGCAAGCTCTTGAGTGGCTCAGTCAATATTTTATTTGAAAGTTATTTCCCAAATACACGTAAAGGGTTATTTGGTTGCAAGGTAACTTTGGGCTTCCTGTGACGATTAGTTCGCTGTAGGGTTGTTTCCGCCAATGAGGACCTTCGAAACAAGAGGTGACCTTATTTAATTTAACCCCTTCACTCTCAGAAGCATACCGCTCGAACGACCGAACAATGGCGAACTATTGTTATATGAGATTTGACGGGGAACCAGTTACCACTACTAAATTACTTTAATTTATTAGGATATTCTGATAATATAAAAATACCCCATGACCCTTTTCTGGAAACATTAATAATTTTTACCTGTTATCCTGATCGATGTCAAGACTTGAAGACCTAAGATTTATCTACGTTTCAAACCGAACGACCTTTTACAGATTTTAATGATTAGATCACTGGCCAAGGTTGTGTCACAAGACCACCAACCGACAACAAAGAGCCAAGACTCGATCTAAATGAGTTCTCCACATGAAAATAAAACACTCAGAATGAGGCGAAGTAAATTATTAAATTCGACGCGGTACTTAGATTGCCATTGTTGCTCGAGGCACAAGTGAAAGTATCTAATTCTTTTGGCGATTGTCAATTAATTACACAATAGGGACGGAGGGCCGTTGACAATTTATTGGGGATTAAAGTCAAAGACCCGAAGAAGGGTTGAAGAGTATGAGTTTGAAGAGTTATTTCAGCTCAAGGTTGCCAAATCCAGTTTTTATTATTAGATGCGTGGTGGGAAACGTTATGATACGCTCGATTGTGAAAAAATCCTGGTCTTGGCGACATTTTGAAAAAAAAAAAGATAATAATACAAACGAATTGAGAACCCCCTCCTTTTTAGGGCTCCGTACCCGAATGGTGCCAAACGGGATCTTATTACTGAGACTTCGCTGTCCGTCCGGCCGCCCGTCTGTCTGTCTGTCTGTCTGTCTCCAGGCTGTATCTCATGAACCGTGGTAGCCAGACTGTTGAAAATTTCACAGATGTATTTCTGTTGCCGCTATAACAACAAATGCTAAAAAACAAAAGAAATTTAATATTAAGGGGGCTCCCATACAACAAACGTGTTTTTCTTTTTGCGGTATTTTATAGATAATAGTACGGAACCCTTCGTGCGCGAGTCCGACTCGCACTTGACCGGTTTTTTGAAGTCAAGCGAATAAGCTGGTCCGTTGGTTTTATCTTTAGTCCGCATAGTTAGTCTCTCGTTTACACTGATTCTATGCCTCTGCCACTCCGTATGGGAAAAGCCTTGCCGATATTATCTCAAACCGAGGCCGGAACCCACCAACATTCCTGTTACGTAACCCGCCGCGTTACATAACGTCGCGTCAAACAGTTATGCGTTACCGTTACGCCATATAACGGGCTAGGTCGCGCGGTCACCTGACTTGTTTCATAGAGGGTGCGACAGAAGGATGTATATGTAGATATATACTGGTATGTATTAGTGTATTCATACGATATTTATTGTTAAGCTGTTTATGTAACTGTGTATGTAGTCTATTCCTTAGCAATAGGTTCTTATATGTACCTATGTGTAATAATAATATCTAAGTATGTATTATAGGTACTAGTTTTATTGTACGCGCAATTCTTCCCCTTACCTATCATCTCCGTCTCCTACCCAACATGGTTTGCTGGAAGAAATCTCTTATTAGAGTAAAGCTCGCCTTTGTACATATTTTTCTATGTTAAGCTATTTTTACTGTCATGTAAGTACAATAATGAAATTACGAAATTACGAAATGTATGATAAGATAAATAATACTTTACCTATTTTCTTCTTCTAGTAACATCTCCTATCGAAATGGCTATTTGTAACCGCGATGTTGCGGCTCAGAATATTTCGGTGGTGTTTAAATTGAACTATTCTGCGTAGTTTTGAAGACAGTGGGTTCTTCTGTGGTCAGTTTCTGTTCTGTCTCAGGTTTCCGAATTTCTAGGCTGAGTCTCGTCAGGTCAAATTATCTGTGTGTTAGCGCAATCTTAGTCTGATGATATTATGACGCTTGACATAATGTTTTTATAGGGTAAGGGTGGTTTGCACCAAAAATACTAATAGTGATCTGCGCCTTAATTTTATTTAGCAGCTTTCATAATGTATGAAATATGTCAAGCTTAATTGTGAATCACAATTAATAGATTGTGTATTCATACGATATTTATTGTTAAGCTGTATTTATGTAACTGTGTATGTAGTCTATTCCTTAGCAATAGGTTCTTATATGTACCTATGTGTAATAATAATAATAATATCTATGTATTATAGGTACTAGAATAGTTTTATTGTACGCGCAATTCTTCCCCTTACCTATCATCTCCGTCTCCTACCCAACATGGTTTGCTGGAAGAAATCTCTTATTAGAGATAAGCTCGCCTTTGAACATATTTTTTCTATGTTAAGCTATTTTTACTGTCATATGAGTACAATAAAGAAATTACGAAATATTTGACACTAAATAGATTTTAGTTCACAAAATGTTTATGAATTGTTTGGTATATGTACTTATGCAGAAAATGCTTACAAAATGCGGACGCAATATTCGTAAACCACGAAAGCCTATAATTTACTGAAAGTGGCTCGTAACAAGACAGTTTTTGTGCTAATTTCGTTGATAGAATGATCTAAAACCAATATCGGATGATAATAGCCCATTTTCTAATGTAACCAGCAATTTGCTCGACATAATCAGATATCACCATCTCTTTAATAGGATGCCACATTACCCGATAATTCGCATATTATACGCATTAAGATGTAAAGCGCAATCATAGTTTAATATGAGATGAGTTGATGAGTCAGTGAAGCAAGCGAAAAAGTTTTTGTTGTCTTCTATCGAAAGTAGGAAATTGCTTGGATACCGCGATAATTAATTGCCCTAACAAGTTGATGTGCAAGAAGAGTGGTCTTAAATTTAGAAGTGGTTTTTAAGCTGAATTGTGTTTGATTTATGCGGTAATTCAATTAAGTAGCAATCGGGAGTTTCTCAGAGTTTCTTTGCCTACACTGGTCCAATGCAGAGAAGAGAAACAAAACAAATAGTGTAATTTTAATGCATTTAATTAATATACAGCTTACATTTATTTTCAGGCTGAATTTCGTATCTTTGTGTGTTTGTGTATTCGATCGAATAGCATAACAAAGAAATCTATACACTTGGATTCCTGCGCCTTCGTAATTCATGCTCCATAATATTACACAACTTCCGGTGACGTCATATCCGGCGGCGCGCGCGCAGTGCCTCGAGCTTTCCACTTGTGCATTACTTTGTGCAGCTTTAAAGTTGGCGAAAGCTCACATACCAAACTATGTATACGAATACAATTTTTTTGGATTTCGTTTAATTTCCAAAAAAGTTATTTAGATTCAGGTAAAAATAATGCTTATAAAAATTAACTTACCTTTAGTTTTTCAATGGCTACTCCTTCCGGTGTTGATACTACAACAATAAAAAAAATATGTTAGTATCAACAAACTTTCACTATAAGAAGAGAAGAGATCTTCCGAGTAATGTTCATAAACTTTTATCTAAGTAGGTAAAAGATAAAGCAGAGAATAGTTTATCTTATCTGCCCTGGGGTCGTTGCACCGTGCGATAAGAACCTGCTCTATCAAACAAGTATTACAACAGTACTCTCTGGCCTGTGACAACAAAACACGTGTATAACATACTAATTCAAAACTCTAAACAAGAGTTTATTTAGCTTTATGACAAATGTGTGTCAATTTAGTAGGTCACCACATGGTACATAGTTGCTTGATGATAGGACAGTATTTTTTTAAAGTCATCTACTTAATTATTGTCAGTATACTAATATCAAAATATATGTCAAAATTATCGATAACAATAAACCAGACAAAATGATAAAGAAAAGTAATATTTGAGGGAAAATTCACGTTACGTTTCGTTAAAGAGAATCCTCCTCCTAGAAAAGGAGGGTAATGCTCTTTATTGATAATAATCTGCAATAGCAATTGGTTCTCCCTAATATAAACAAAAGACCGACCTCGCACCACCAATCACAATTTCATCAGTTGCGCCAAATTTTAATAGACACCAGCCAATTATGCACGTGTTATTTTTATTATTAAGGTCGGTTTTGAAAGACTTCTCACAAGTGGTAAGGGACCAGATAATAATGTGTACGGCATACGTGATATTTTTATTGTAACTACCCACGACGCGGACCTATTAGCAGAGTGTTGTGTAATTCACACGGGTATATGCAGTGGACTTGCGGGTACAGACAGCAGAGGAAATGCGTGATAAGGTTTCGTTTAAAGTTTTTTAAATGCAATTCAGATATAGTAGATTTGGGTTACTTAATGAAGACGAATCAAATACTTATGAAAAATATATCAGGTCAGAGAAAAGTTTTAATATACCCCTATACCAATTTAGAAACAGATCTGATATGTTTTGTCAAACATATAGGTGGGTAGGTAGGTAAATAAGGACTCAAGGCATCATAATTATACATTTACTTATAAGTATTTATTGTTATTTAATGCATGTCGGAAGTAAGCCCTCATAGAACTATACGATTACGAGTACTAACTTTATTAATAAACGCGTTTGTTAGATATTGATAAACAGTCAATGCAGGTGTTTGATTGGGACAGTGACTCGGTCACAATTTTACTGCCCAGCAATGTGCACGTGGGTTGGTATCTACGATTCAAAATACTCAGTCAAAATTAATTTGCTATCGCTACAGAAATTCAAAACAATTTGTGTTAGGTGATTGCACACTACAACAAGGTATCATGCTCACAACTGGTCCAAGGTTCGAGTCTTGAGTCGGACAAAACTCGCAAATTATTTATTTTCTTAATGGCGGTGGTCAGAACATAATGTTTGGAACATGATGGTCTCTGATTTGGTTTGTGTGCAGTCACTGAACCGTAACTCAACAACATTATTCAATCAAGTTACTTACGAACTCGGAAGTTACTCGATTGATCTATTATGTCACTATACGATACGATCAAATCGTTGACATAGTAAAGCTATGGTAATTTCTCTCAACAATATTATAGGTGGACAACTGACAAGAAAATTGTTTTCGAATCATCATGGCTAAACACTTTGCACTTAGGTCTATAAGGTATTAAACTGTAAAACCAGTTATTCCGTTACGTAGCCCTGCAAGTCTAATTTACGAGTGTAGGGTCCTTATTCATACAGTGTAATGGACCCGGTCTAAGTCACATCGTGTTTTATAGCATTCAGGAAGACATCAGGTGACAAGCGGTGGTTTGATCACCGTCACGAGTCAATAAACATGCAGTGCCTTGCGTTTAGAATTTATTAGACGACCTCTGTGGCGTAGCGGTTGCGCATCTGCCTACCATGCTAGAGGGCCCGGGTTCGAATCCCGGCTGGGGACAAAAAAAAACTCAGGTCTTGGATGTTTACATGTTTGTGATGTCGCTGTTTCTGGTTTCCACGACACAGGGTATCCTAATGTGGGGCCAGAAGAAATTTATGTGCCTATATGTAAATGTTTATGTTTATGTTTTATAATACAATTTGATTGGCAAAAGAAAAGATATTTTCTTGAGGCCTACGCTACGCTTCCGAGGCTTGATGTTTCAAACCGCAACGTTACATTAAACCATATAAAGACTTAAAGGAATGTGGATTGGATTCAATAAACTTAGGTACTTCAAAGACCATTTCCTAAGTCACGTCATATTTTCTGGGTTGTAGATAAGAAGTACCTAGCGAATACGGAACAGATGCGGTCTTTACACAAAACCACAAACTGACGCGTAGCTAAACCAAGCCTTCAGAAACCTTATTTGAATAAGGCCGTAGATTTATTACAGGAAGCTGATCAACTCGGCAAACTCGGGAATCGAACCTTGAATTAGGTAAGGCTTGTTAGCGATTGTCAATTGTCTATTGGAAAGAGTTGTCTTGTCTAGCAAATATAAATACAAGCCGGAAGTTGAAGCACTGCCCTAAAGGCTCGTCGTTATTATATTAGTACTCGTATAGGTATTTGAAGTTTTATCATATCATGAATAAAGATTATTATTATTATATAGTATATATTTACATTTATTTAATGATATAATTTTGTGTAAAAAGGACTCACACTTCAAAATTAATAAATGTTATATGACGTCACTGATGATGATGAGCGTTACATGTTAGGTGTGGAATTGTGTACGTTATGACAGTTCTTAAAAGTATCTTTAATGACTACCCTTGTCAAGAAGCCAATTGAGCCGAATTGAATCTTGTTGTTTTCTTCGTTTATAGAAAGTAGTCGATCTGTAGAAGTTATGTAACTGAGAGGTTCCAAGTAGATAAGGTACACATCTTTAATTAACGAGAGAGTATTATGATTGAGTATTTTTATATGGATTAGTTAACAAGTTCAAAACAATGTAAGTATCTTAAAGCACGTTTTGGTAAGATAAAATATTTTGTAGCAAGGAGGGCATGACTGCTTTAATGTGATGAAGACGTTAAAATTTAATCTTTCAAAGTATTCAATTATATACAAGAATACTTCAGAATCTGGATCACTTTTTACTTATTATTATTTTACTTTTTATATGTACATCCATTAGTGTCTCCACTTTTTATGATCATTTTTAAAGCACAGGTGAAATGATTCCCAACTAAGGATATAGAAAGGCATTTATTCTAACCCGTTAACCTTGTGTCCCTGCATCATGGGCGGCGCACGCGCTTGATGCTATCAGCTGTCATCGACCGCGCACCCGTTACTTTTCGTCGGCTAGGTGTCTTGGTTTCTCGCATTGTGCCGATTTAAGGTGTTATTTTGCTCTTTCTAGAATCTTTGTGCCTAGCTCCTAGCTCGACCAACGTCCAGAAAAGACCCAGATGTTTTGTTCTGTTTTGTCATTACATAGGTTTTGAACTAACCTCGATGTGGGTAGGTTGGCAATAGGCAATAAGTTGCTGTCGAAAATTGCATTTAAATTGAATTATTTGTGATTGTGGACGTCGTGACGTAAGCCCAAGACAAGGAGTTGTCAAGCAAGCGACTAAAAATAAGAGTGTTAGGGTGCGTACATAAAGAAGCAGATTTACCGGTACCGATCGGTACGGGCAACCTTATTTCCATACACTTAAGGTTGCCCGTACAGATCGGTACCGGGAAATCTGCCTCTTTATGTGACCCTTAGTAAGGATTTTGTACAGATTTAAGACATTTTCCAGGCAGTAACGAATGGTCGAACAAATCCTAAACGAACAACACAATGAAAAATATCTTCACGGTTCGTAACGTAGATAAAATGAAACTAACATAATTTGTCACAATACCCAATCAATATGTTATGGTAGAACAGAAATACGCCGAGGTAAAGCCTAATCTTTCATGGCAGTACGAAGTACTTCTGTTATGCTGGAAAACAAGCAGTTATGCTCAAATTGGCTGATAAAATATATGGAAAATATAAGCACATTTCTGATTTTAAATATGTTCATTGCATTTTATTTTGCTGTGCTGAAACAATAGCGAAACTTGTTCGAGCGACGTAATTTGTGGGCACAATTCGCTATTTTACTGCTAGTCAAAATTGTTACTTTTTAGAAACTTCAATAGGAAATCTTTTTTCGTGATTTCAAAGAAATACGGGGTTCCGTCTCCGTGCTATTGGACTTTGGAACAAACTTCCAGGGACAGTCCTTCACTCAACATTTTTAAAAAACGCTTGAAGGAACACTATCTTTCTCTACCTTAATATACCTTAGTATCTATTTATACATTATATTTAGTTTTTTGTTTTTATCTGTATTTATGTATTTATTAGTAAGTAGTCTATTATTTTAATATTTATCGTTGTGCACTTATGTAGGTCTACCTTTTATTAAATTATCCTCTCCATCCTAGGTTTGCTGGAAGAGATCTCTTATTAGAGATAAGCTCGCCTTTATACATGTTTTTTCTAATATTAAGTGTCTGTATTATGTTTTCTGTGCAATTAAGTATATAAAGTATAAAGTAAGTATAAATACTAACAAAATGGCGTCATCATTACGCTGTCATTTTTACTCAAAATTGACTGAAATTCTTATACACAATTCTGATATTATCAAACCATTATACTTATATACATAATGCTTGCTTCAACTTCAAACATGTCCATAGATATTTGACTACCTAGTAAAATACCGTATCGTGTCTCTGGTGCTCCGTATGGGTAAAGATGTGACGCTACGTTATATTGTCAACCCAATCTTTGCCCAGCAACCTTCGTCCGTACCCTGTCGGACGTGATTCCATTTCAATTCCAGTACTTTTTGTGACAGTTTCGTAACAGCGCGATTGGTGACGAAATCAACACAACCGGTGCATTTTGTTGGCGTCAATCACTTTAGATTTAAAAAATCTTCGTTTTTGTTGGATGATATTTGTGTCTTCGCGTTTTGATTCCCACGACAAAGAAATGCTTCTGTATAATTTGCATCAAAAACGCCTGACGGCCCTGACGTCACCTGTTACTTGGATGACATCTCCAAACTGCTGCCCTTCTTTTCCCACAGTGGCCCAACGTAGAGAAGAGGCAAAAAATTACGTATTGTAAGCATATTTGTAATATCTATCTACAGATTACATTAAGTGAGAGGACATTGCCTACTTTTGTATGGAAGTTGGACCAAGTGCTGCCTGGAATCCTCACATAGTAGACGGGCGGGTATTTCTCAAATTGCTTCTGCTTTCAACGGTTAATGGCATTTAGTGAAACTTTTTGATTGATACATTTACCTACAAAACAAGACCTAATTTACCGTCGCACGAGTATTCGTTCACGACTTTCAGGTCGCAGCCTATAGACGTTGACCTGAGATGACATGACAGTCGGTAGTGAGTGTGTGTAATAATTTATCAAATGAATTTTTTGACGTGATAATTCCTAATATTCAAAAGGAAGATGTAAAATTAAATTTAACTGTGTATAGTAATCGGCGGATACCTCCCAGCAACCCATTAATTCCTAGTATGACACAACTAAGGCCTGATTTTTAAATAAAAATACACGTTTTCGATTTTCCTTTTGAATATAAAGAATTGCCCTCCTGCAATAGTCTGTTATCCGGAAACTTAACTTTAGGGAAAGTTGAAAAGACGACAAGTGGGATCAGCAGCAACATAAATCGGCGAACGAAGTATCAACTGCCTGATGTATCAACGCACGGGCCAAACCCTTAGAGCTAGAACTTAAAATTTCGCAATGAAATTTCGTATGAATGAAACTTTTTATTCCTTGGACATATTTGCATGACGTATGAATTGAGTACGGCAAAAATAATGAGTATGAACAGCGTTTTTCAAAATTCGGAAATAAATAAATAATAATAACCGGCCAAGTGCGAGTCGGACTCGCACGAAGGGTTCCGTACCATTATTATCTATAAAATACGCAAAAAAAGAAACATGTTGTATGGGAGCCCCCCTTACATATTAAATTAATTTTAAGTTAATTATTTATTTTTTAAGTAAATATTATACTCAATATATTGTGAACATTTTAAGCGTCTACCTGCTACCATTATCAATATCGAGCAAAAATGAGCAAAAAATCACGTTTGTTGTATCGGAGCCCCCCTTAATATTAAATTTCTTTTTAGTATTTGTTGTTATAGCGGCAACAGAAATACATCATCTGTGAAAATTTCAACTGTCTAGCTACCACGGTTCATGAGGTACAGCCTGGTGACAGACAGACAAACGGACAGCGAAGTCTCAGTAATAGGGTCCCGTTTGACACCCTTCGGGTACGGAACCCTAAAAACCGCAGACCGGGACAAGTTTTGGGGGGAAAGGGGGGGAACAGAGAGGGGGAGGGGTTGACATCGGGCAAAATCGTGTTTAGCGGGGTCTAATTAGTCTAAAAAAACTCGCTTTCAAAAAGTTTCACTATAGTCTAGTCTGCAGTGAAATTTAAATTTTAAATCTGTTAACACACACTCACAGGACAGGACACAACCTTCGCGTTCGAAAGTTTGCCTTCAACTGGTCACTGTGAGCTTGGCTTGATAATTGGAAACGATTTGATTGGTTACGGGGCGTGGCTAGGCCGCCACACAGTGATGAGATGACTTTACTGCATTCTTATCACGAACTACGACTATAAATGCCCTTAGACGTGCTTGTATAAAAAAAAACCGCCCATCTATAGTGCATTTTTTTCCTCAGATCATCAGGACAGGATTATTCAATAATAGTTCTACCTATTATTAAATAATCTGGAAGAAATTTCTGGAAGAAATTACTTATTCGAGATAAGCACGCCTTTGTACATGATTATTCCATAATAATTGAACAGTCATTTATGTGCCTGCATATTGTATTTGTGCAAATATAAAGTATTCAAGGTTTCAATAGTGGGTGCAGTGCAGCAGGCTGTATACTCAGATAAAATATATTGATGGACTTGAGTGGAGTCGATCTGCAATCCGCTACGCGAGGCGAAGCGGTTGACAAATCCGACATTTATCAATTTATCAGCCGAGCGATCTAGACAATCATCATAGAGGATATTTTGATGACGATAGCATCTTATATCTAACGGATAGTACACTTGAAGGTCTGCTAGGCGCACAGAAATGGGTATTAAGTGGTTGGTGATTGTAACATATTGCTCCTGCATTCATTGAAGAGCGCCTTTGCGTATAATATTTCTTGTAAATGTATTTTTAGGGTTCCGTACCCGAAGGGTGCCAAACGGGACCCTATTACTGAGACTTCGCTGTCCGTCCGTCCGTCTGTCTGTCACAAGGCTGTATCTCATGAACCGTGGTAGCTAGACAGTTGAAATTTTCACAAATGATGTATTTCTGTTGCCGCTATAACAACAAATACTAAAAATTAAAAGAAATTTAATATTAAGGGGGGCTCCCATACAAAAAACGTGATTTTTTTGCTCATTTTTGCTCGATATTGATAATAGTAGCAGGTAGACGCTTAAAATGTTCACAATATATTGAGTATATTAATTGCTTAAAAAAATAAATAATTAAATTAAAATTAAATTAATATTTAGGGGGGCTCCCATACAATATTTTTTTCCGGTTTTTTATACATAATGGTACGGAACCCTTCGTGCGCGAGTCCAACTCGCACTTGGCCGGTTAATTATGTTTCTGTGCAATAAATAATATGAAGATAAAATATATAGGTCGGGTAAAGTTTCTTCGTATTTTGTATGAAGACCGTATTAACGGCTCGTACAAAAAGGTGCATCTTTGACTTAAAAATTTCTGGATTGAAAACGCTTAAACCAACTTAGTGCTACTTTTACTGAAACTGTATAGGTTCATAAACATCATATATTTTTTTCACGGACATCGTTGCATGGCGTCCTTTTTTTCTACAACTTTAAAATGTATTGAATTTCTCCATTAGATTCACTCATTATGACATAAAGAAAAACATCAAAAATTGTCGGAAACAACATTTTATTTTATTTATTCCCTTTTTGAAATATAACCTTTTTAATGACATCAAAACCAGCCAGATACAATTAATACATCCAAAGATATTTAGTTACAAATATACACATACAAAATACGAAAAGACTTTTTACCCGACCTACTAAGTATAATATGAAGATAAAGAATATAATCACCCCTCTTCTGGGAAAAGGCATGAGCATGTGCATGTATGTTAGAGATAGGATAAGCTCAGGAATTCGTAAAACTAATGACTGGAAAACTCAAACTTTAAATATCGGAAGTAATGGGAACTAATTGCATTTACGGGCTCGCCTTTGCTTATAACATGCCTTGTAACTGTACCATTATATTTTCCTTGTGAGAAAGAATATGAACTAAACTTTATTACTATTCATCTTTGTCTTTTTAGGGTACCGTACCCGAAGGGTGCCAAACGGGACCCTATTACTGAGACTTCGCTGTCCGTCTGTCCGTCCGTCCGTCCGTCCGTCCGTCCTGTCTGTCACCGGGTCCGTCTGCACGAACCGTAATAGCTAGAAAGCTGAAATTTTCACAGAATGTGTATGTCTGTTGCCGCACCAACCACAAATACTGAAATACGAGAGATATTGCAAATTAAAGGGGGCCCCGATACAAGAGACGTGTTTAGATACACTTACGCATTTCAAAATGGAGATCTTGACTGAAACTGTTTATTTATTGTCATAGCAACCATGTCATAGACACATATACTACACATTTAAATATGATAGCATATTTCGCGTTAACCCACATGGTTGTGGATGATATAGACTCTCAATCCGGAGGTCGTCGGTTCAAATCTCGTGAAGGCATAAACTTTTTTAAATTTTCTTTTTGTTTATTTTTTTATTGTTTTGAGTGCTTTTGATTTGTTATACGATGGTACGGTACCCTTCGTGTGCGATACCGACCCGCACTTAACCGATTTTTTTTTTACATTACGCTGTCGGCAGGACACGATTTGTATAAATAGACGTCTCACTCTGATGGAACGACTAGAAAGAGACAGTGAGTCAGACAGGGCCCTGCCGACAGCGTAGTCTAATAGGCCCATAATTCAAACATTTTAATTGCACTGTTTATTGGACACATCAGAGTACAATTTCGATAAAGCCATCTCAACTTTTTTAAGGCCTCTCATATTGTTGGAGAACTCGTTTGCTCTGTAAAATAGTTTAGAATGTAGGTATTAACCGATTACGTTGTAGTGTAGAGCATAGTGAGGTTCTTAAGATAAGATAAGAGATCGTTTAATTCCATCTTGCTTAATGCAGTTATCACCATACTTGTATATGTACTTAAAAGGTAACAAAACAAAGGAAAGATTTGAGCAGCTAGCCTTGATCTAAGATAAGAAAAAAAGTATGGTAATGGATGAAATCAACAAAATATATGAATAAAATAAATAAATAAAAGGAAATAACCAAAATTACGGGTTGTCGTGTTAAAATCATTCACTTTAGTAGTTTTATGTAAGTGTAAACTTGAATAAATAATTAATCCATTTCGATCTGAGTGATCGCCTTTAATCAGTTCCAAAGAATTCGCGCAAATAATGATCACATTCGTGCCACAGAACGGAATGATGCCCAGACTGATTAAATATAGGAATTCACTGATAGAGAGGCTAATCCGACAGCACAATGCGACAGTGGGTGTGTGAGACAACAATGGGGTGCGTAAGCGCATAGAATGAACTGGAAATTGTGCCAGGAAATGCCTGAGGAATATAAGTCGCGTATTCGTAATTTTAAGTACAAGACACATTGAAATTCGGAGTCTTTTTGTGTCTCTTTTTAAGCCTTGACGTATGAAAAAGATCCTTATTTTAAGAACTCTACAACCACAATGTAGCACTAAATAATTTGGAATTTGGAAGACGATAAACAGGAGATTATATAAGTTTATAACGCCCGAAAAAATAAGAAGGGTGTTGTAAGATTGATACGACGTGTGTGTGTCTGTTCTGTCTGTATGTCTGTCCGTGGCATCTTAGCAGCATTACATTTTCTGTCTGATAATGATAACTTAGAATTTTAACTCTCTCCTATCTATTTTCTAGTCGACATAGTTCATACTGGCTTCGAAGGTATTATTTTACATTGTCAGTAAAATAATACCTTCATTCTTTGATCTTCGAATGAACCTTGTTACAGAGTTCTCAATATCTCAAGTACGACTCAACAAACAAAACAAACCTTGTATCCATCCATTCAGACGGCAGCCTTGATTGAAAACCAATTATTTATTAATACATTCAACACTCACTCATTGCAGGAAAGTCATTATGGTGGGCGTGAATAAATCAATGAAGGAATGCTACAAACTACACGTGCAGATTAGAAGTGGGAATGCAATCCAAACAAAAAGTTAAATAAAACATTCGATTAATCGGAAACTTATGTCTCGATTGTTAATTCCCGACTTCAAAAAGGGTATTTATTGTTTGCCTTAGGGTCGTTAAAGTTATTAGAGTCATAGTTTGAAGTTTAATGTAAAAGTAGTCTCTGCCAGACTGATTAATTATCCAGTCGTGTTAGATAACAGGTTTTATTTTTATGGTTCAATGCAGAGATATTTATATAGATTCTATGTTATTTCAATAAGAGCCGGTACATAATGTAGAAACTCTCAAGATAGGAATAACAATCAAAGAACACCGATCCCACTCTTTCACTGCGCAGGTAATACGAATATTGTAGCACTACAGAAAGACAGATGGAATGAGGTGAGATGTAACATGTTACATGTATTGTGATGTCGAACGTTTGATTCAATTAAAAAATATAAAATTTCATAGGGCCTTTAGTATAAGCTTGAAGATAAAGATGTTTATTTGCTAAGATAAGGATACAAGTAGGCTTTAGTAAAATATTAAAGAACACCTTTTAGCATGCAAATATTGTTTTGTATACAAAATGAATAACGATATTTTCCATTCACATTATTGATGTGATGGCTGATTGGTATTTCAATCAAATAAAATGTCGATTGTTTAGCACATCTTCTATTTGGTTACATTGAATGAAAAGTACAGCCTGTACCGTACAGGGGCCCGATGCTGCTCTGAGAAACGCACTTATATTGGAATGCTACCGCTTCTAAAACACCCAAAATTGCGTCATTTGGTATGCTCCTAAAGAATCGCGAATAGATCGTAAATAGATTGCAAGCAAGCGTACATACCAAATGACGCCATTTTGGGTGTTTTAGAAGCGGTAGCGTTCCAATATAAATGCGTTTCTCAGAGCAGCATCGGGCCCCTGATCATAATCATACTCTATTAGGTAAGTCAATCAGCTTTTCGTTTAAATTGTCATAAATATTTTAAATATCCAAGGTACCATAATATGACCCTGTGAGCCAGGACACACAGACCAAGTATTATTCTATTCCATGAATGATATTACAGGTAGAAAATAAATATGCGCCAGTTACTGTGATTCAGTATAGTCTTGGCGCCTGATAAGGCTATACCTTCACCGAAGAGAATACAAAACCTTCACCACATTATAGCACCGCACCGCACCAACCACAGACCCAATGCATCGAATTCCCATCAGCTAATCTTTGACACACAAACTATTACATTTGTAACGGTTGACCGTTATAATATTTAGCTCGTAACGTAACGGTTATCGCTAATATTGATCGGTTTATTTTTAACACGTATTTGTTGGCGGATCGTTTATCGATTATTTGACCTAAATATTAAGTTTCAGATGGTAATCAGAGTGGCGAGTGCTTCATTCTGCTGGTCAATAACGTAGTGTTTACCATCTCAGATGTACAACGAATAGATCCTGCTCAGTGACTCAGTAGGTTAGGTATCATTATAATTACAAACAATAGAATATTTCGAGGCTAAGGCCTGCTATGTTAAGTACACCCATACAACGACCCTATAGCACCATTCTTGACTAATAAGACATTTTCACTTTGCGAACACAAGTACTATGCAAATTACATGTACAGTGTGAATGAGTGCCGATTCACACTACACTAGACACTTGCCGCGACTTTGCGCCGTGTTATTTCTATGGTGTTTTGTTAATTTGTTTCATCAAGATACTCAAAGCACAAAATCATCTAAGTATCATACATAATCTTGTACATATATCTTCCCTGCGATATTTGTTGTGTTTACTTTACTTTAATAAGCTAAAAACAGTTTTAATCAGGAGTGATTTGCTTGTAAATATAAACCTAGAATGCCTACAAAATATATTAATTCACTCAGATAAAGCACAAAATCATCTAAGTATCATACATAATCTTGTACATATATCTTCCCTGCGATATTTGTTGTGTTTACTTTACTTTAATAAGCTAAAAACAGTTTTAATCAGGAGTGATTTGCTTGTAAATATAAACCTAGAATGCCTACAAAATATATTAATTCACTCAGATAAGGTAGGTATATTGATTGACAGACACTTCATTTCTAATGCTACGTTTGCATAAGTGATGCATGGTAGCGGGCGGTCGCAAGGACGCTCAAGACACGTACTGCTCAGCACACTTTCAAGAGTGTATGTTAGTGTACACTATACTGTACAGTCAATAACAATAGCCCAGATATGAGTGTCAACGAAATTTGCATATGAATGGCACACCTTTTACTTATTTTGACACACACTTATTTTATTACCAGGAATTCCTAGTTCGTAGATTGCCTTAGTGTGAGTCGTATAGTCTTTATAGTCAAACAAAATACGAAAATTACTCAAAATGTAAAGGCTTCATTCAGAAAAGGCATGTCTAATGTTTAACAGTGTTTCCATAATACTAGAGTTATGAAACGCGTTAATTGGCCAAAATTGTATTGCATCGTTGTACGCAATATTTAGTTAACAATTCGAGAGTATCTGGCGGAAGCTTGGAAGTCTACTTAGCAATCTTAGCATTAATTTTGGAAGGTTACTTTTTTAAGTGTTTTTTATTCGGAAGAACTTTTGTGCTTACATCCATGTTATATTTGTTTATCACAACTGTGCATAGGTATGTATTGGTAAACCATGTCTACAGTGTCAATAGATGTCCCACATTTACAATTAGAAATTAGAATCTATATAAAATCTATCCCCATTCCAGGCTTACAGACTAAAGTACCATCTTTCACATCTCGATGGATGAAGTTCATAAAATAAGTCTAAATACGGGTTTTTCGTATCAGATTTATGATGAGAATGGCTCCATACATGTCACGTGATAGCATATCCCCAGTTTATAAATATACACTGGAACACCATAACACGGAGAAATTCCAGCAATGTTATGTAACTCACCTACCTCATTTCATCTCACTGCAGGGAGCTAAACAAATCGACAGTCCCCGCCGCCGGCGCCGGCCGCAGTAGAAAACAAGAACAAAACATCGCAGTACAATTCACAATCCGTATGTTGAAAGGAAAGCGCATAATACATGAGACACGCGACCAATGAAGTAAGACCTCTCGGTGTCCAACCAAATGCACCCGATCCTATTCTTTCCAAACAACAAGGAAGACGCAGGAGGTCGAGATAAAATGGGACGCGTGATTTCGAATACATGTTTTCGAATAGTAGCTTATTCATTTCGAAATATTTGAACGGATCTTTGGTTTCTAGAGAGGCACTTTATTGCGCGAGGTATCATTCCTATAAGGCCTGAGAGCTGAGTTGAAGTGGTGTTTACTGTACATTGTTTGACGAAACTTTAAATCACGAATAAGCTCTTTTGGGAGTCTATACTTACGTTACAAATCCAGTGTGTACAGCAGCTTTGTTTGGTGTCCAATGAGAAGCGATCTCTTATAATTCTGCCAGACACAGGAAACCCTACCACTAAACTCCAAAAACGTTTTCAATATTTTAAGAAACTATTGCGTAGGTCATGGGTACCTACACTATTTTTAAGAAAGTTCACAAAGAACATTATATCCAATAAACAAGTTTGGTTGTTTGCATGAGTTGCGATTGGGATCCGTTCCAAAATGTTTTTTATTTACTATAGGACTGGCACTCAGAGTCATCCTGGAGTCTCTCTTTAAAGGGAATTTACTTGGGCTTGGGCTAATGCAACGCCAGTTAAAGGACCACATAACTTGGGCACCCTCGTTCAGCTATCAATTGTCTCTATTCCTATCAGCGAAGTCGGCTAGTGATCTCAGCCCACGAGCGGTTGCCCTCGACTCTACTCTCAAGGTTGGTTGAGTGACCGGTCACATTCCAGTCGGCACAGCATTGTAGCTCTCTTTTGTTTATTCCATTTGGATTTGTGATTTGTGCTGACATAGAATATATCACAGGTGTACGCCCCTCGTGAAGGAAGATTCGAATGTAATTAGGAGCCTGTCTAGAATATATATCAGTTTCATCTGCATCCAATCATGTACTACAGAATTAGTTTTAATATGTTAGAGTTCTGCCGGAATAAAGCAGGCACATAACATTGTTACTACAGTTTCCACAGGTTTTCATCTGGCTATCTGATTAGTCACTTAACGCTGTGTGACGATAGGTGTTTCTGCTGCTCTAGGTAAACTTTAATCTTAGCTTGGAATTCGCTACAAGTGGGAATGGTAATCGGGAAGACGTGATAAATTATGATTTCAGTCGTTCTTAATCATTTTACCACGTCTCTGTGGTCCTCGAAGATCTAAGTGGAATGTAAGTGAGTTAACATGTGAATGAAGTGGACGTTTAATCCGATAGGCAAAGGGGGGCGATAAACACAAGTCGTAACAGGTTCGCTCTCATAAGCACACCGGTCGAACAATTTTAGTATGGAGAACTATAGAAGCGTTGACGAAAGGGGGGAGGTCACATGCCAGTCGAAAGGTCAATCCTACAGACTTACTAACTAAGTTACACAAACCTGCTAAAGGTGTGTGCTGGTGTATAAGGTACGTACGTTCAACAATGGGCGATTACATATCCATTGTCTGAAGTTATTGGCTAAGTAGCTGACGACGTGGTAGCCTGATCCACTGATAAAAGAACTTAGGAAGCACCTACTTAGTTGTTATGGCTACATTAAATAAACCTTGTTATTTCACCATTGCTGCAGAGATGGACTAGCTCCCTGTCAAGTAAACAGAGTATTGACTTTCTAGGTAAAAATGGTCGTAATAGGAAAAGACGAATATATCAAGTTGTTAACCGATGACCAAGTTTAGGTTTAATTTTAATATTTAGAATTATTAGGACAAGCGATGTGTCAAAGGGTAAAACGATATATCGAAGGGAAACCGTCGGATGGTGACGGTCTTCCATTAAGAGAGGTCATATCAAATTATGAAAATTGGCCGATCATCATCGACTACCCACAAGTCACCTGGTCCAACAGTGTTATTAACTTCCATGTCCTATCATTCATACTGGCCAGGGAGCACTTATCCAGTGGAGAGCGCATAGATTCATTTTCCTTTGAAACACAACTCACCAATTTACGGGCGGCGAGGGACGAGGTAAGAGAGCTGTGATTGGTCAGCCGCTGCGAAACTGTCTGGCGGCCCGTCATCGTACATAGGTTGCGTATGCGAACATTTGTTGAATACAACAAACGTTTGGCGAGCCGCATTCCCCCGCAGGCGCAGTCAATTGGATTTATAGTCTCTGATACTGGCCTTGCCTCCGAACGCTTTCGCCTCCTAGGGTTAAAAGGTCAGACTATCTCCTACGTCCACCAACACAACACAACACTTCATACGTCGAAATAGAGCCGGTATTGCCTTGATCAAGTGATGCTTGCCAAACGGTGCCTACGAGGGAAACAGTATTAGCCTCATGTTAGCCTACTTATCGATGGTTTGATATCAAAATAACTTGTTTGAAACTAGTCGGTTTAGAAAGGACAGGGTTAATTTCTCCGTGTTTATGTGACCTTGCTGTTTCTTCGCATTGTTTTGAAAGGCTTGTCTAGATTTATATTTTTAAGTTCCACCAGCTAGAAGATAATATCTTCTAAAATAATATTATTATTAAATTAAAAAGAGATTAGTTAAAATAAATCTATACCAAACATAAAAATTACATATAATAATAATAATAAATGTAGCCCATTAATGTCCCCACCGAGGAGCACAGGCCTTTACCCGGATCCGAGTAAGATTGAGCCATACTCCACCACGCTGGCTCAGTGCGGGTTGGTGGAGGGGTTTTTACGACTACTACATACTACGGAAGTTACCAGCTTAACGTGCCATCCGAAAAATTACATATTTGACATTAAACGGTACAGCCGGCTTTGCTGACAAAAATGGTTTGAGATGCCGAGTTCTGTAGATAATGCTGGTTACTACAAGCCCTACAGATACCTATTAGATGTCTTGGTAAAAATAATGTCTTGGCCATCGTACACTCTCAAATATAAGGGCCTATGGACCGGCCAAGCTATATATTATTACCACCTCATTTTCGCAAGCCTCGCACATAAATAACGCCTTGGAAGACATCATCATCATTTTCATCACAAGATACCGATACCTTCTTACCCGTATAGTATTAAGTATACCTACTTAGTCTATGTCGGAAGCCGATAAATCTCCCAATCCTTTAGGAATGTTTAAAAGCGAACACCAAAATACCATAAAAAGTAAGCGTAACAAAAGGAGCATTAAAATTCCTAAACACGAGGCACGCGATTGGGAATCGTACCCGGGGCCATTATCGTCTCGGCCCCAACCCTGTACCTGTCCGGAAAAAAAAAACAGAAAAAATCTAAACAGGAGATACAGGCAGGCACAATAGTGTCTAGGGGCAGGTGCCATGTTTGTTTACACGCTATGGTTTAGTTAGACCATCCATTGAATTTAAACTAATTAACTATAATTATGAAATGTGCCATTTATTTGAATGTTAGGTGTCCATAGCTCCGGCGATGGGCTAGTGCTTATGGCCTGTGTACTTGCGAATAAAACTATTAAGTGTAACTTTTTTAACAAAACGTCGCTGGACTGTATAATAACGATAATATTTGGTTCTTCGGATCGCCTGACAATAAATTATGCTAAATAACTGTTCAAACGTAAAGTGTGTCGAAACAGCTTTTGTATGCCTGTTATCTTGCTATAGCATTTGGCGCTAATAGAAAACGAATCGTATTTGAGTTTGAATTGAGATTTTATTTTAAAGCCCATTTTATAATTTTACTACCCAACCAGCAAATTGTTAAGCAAAAAAACACTAAATTAGTAATAATAAAAGAAATTACTAGTTAATAGGAGTGTAAAATATTAGGTAGGTATAGTAGGCAGGTAAATACATTTGGAATGTATGTATAACTATGAACCACTTTTACATTCCCAAAGATCTTTTCGTGTCATGGTACCAAATTTTTTCTTCCAAACTTGTTTTACGCACTCTGCCACTTAGTAACACAGATTGTGCGTTTATGTGGTTTAGTCAAATTTTAATTGTTATTTCAAAAAAAAACCTGCCATAATGAAAATTGTTAACTAATTAGGAGTTAATTTAATTTTTTTAAAATTCATGATTATTGTTATTAAGGAACGGAGAAGAAATTGACAGTAACACTGAAAATTATATTAACCCTCTCGTCGGCACATCTTATTTATCTATTACTCTCCATTTTTCGTTTGTTCGACCGGTGTGCTTCTGAGAGTAAACCAGGTAACTGGTTCACTCCCGGACTAAAATTTATATTATTATTCATTCATTTACTCTCCCAGGTAATAAGTAGTACCTACAAAACCCTGTAGCTGCATTCATTCATTGGATGCATCGTCTGTATGCCCATCGTGACTCGAAAGTCCTACGGTATCCCACATTCTCGTACGGGCTTGGGTTTGTCAACACACTTGAGCCTCAAACATAGGATTTGCATTAGAACGACTCTGTCGCCTCAATTGTAAGTCAAATATGTTTTGTTGTGGATATCTATGGCTATTTACAGGTCATAGTTGACGTTGGAAATAATTTCGATTTAATTTTAATGATATTTGTGGTCCAAGCGTAACAACATAATAGTGTCGTGTGTGATGGATGGTAATTAAAATGTTTTTCGGTAGACAATTATTCAGTACTTCATTTGGTTGACAGAGGGTAACCCAATCCCGCAGCTAAGGAGCCTGAAGATATTCCCTTCATCGTAAGATTGTCCGTAAAAGTACTTAAGAGAAATGATTAATCTCATTGGTACATAGTCAGATTCGAACCTACATCTCCTGCGTGAGCAGCAGAACAATTAGACCACGGAGCTCGTGTATAAATCATTTATCATCCCACCATGAATCGCGTGGTATCAGCGAGACTTTTCTTACTTTTTACAGCAACAAGTTATTTACTTACACGAACGATTCTCTTCGATAATAAAAAAAACAATTAGAAGACAGGCCACAGCAGACTGGTATTCTTTAAACTATGAATTAAATCGTAAAACAATTATAACATGTTACTTTTACAACTTGTTCTTAGGAGTTATCATCGGTAACATCGAGAAAAAATATGGTTACGTGTTAATTAGCTCTTATTACTATTACACAATAGGTAGATAGGTAATAAATAAATGTGTATGTATAGTGAAAGTCAATTGCAGCATAAAAGTTCTTGTGTTTCGGTTTCTACTATATTGCCTCGTTTCTTTCTTGTTTTACTACCGCGTGCAAAACATACTACACTACATGCTTAGTATTCAATATCATGAGACAACTTACGCCTAATGGTGTGGGAAAGGGGTTTCCTCAATCGTGACTTCCAAACGATTATTTAAACTTCCTAGGTTTTGTCGCTACCTAACTTAATTATAGTTTCGTATGAAACCGTTCAAGAGTCCTTCCTCTCCCTCCTTCATCATTTAACACTGACATGACACCTCTCTCATCGGAATTTGGTTCGCTGAAAAATATATTTTAGAGATCAGATCGCCTTTGCACAAACCTTTTATGTCCTACTTGTTTTTACAATTTTTGTGTTCAATTCTTGTTTTTTAAATTATGAAGCGCATGCGTGGCAAACAGTCCAAAACCAGATGTATTCAATGAGAAACGACTGCGTTCTTTGATGAATTAATAAAGTAGCCAAGACAAAACTATGATATTTCAAAAGAATTCAAATTCAAAATTAGTTTATTTCAGTAAGTACGTGCAGCACGTGTACGTACGTACTTCAGTTAGTAAGTATTTCAGCAGCACAGGTCGTGGGACTCCCCTTTTAAGTTAATAAAAACCTGTGTTAGGGGAGATGCTCATTCCACATTGGAGAATTACACTTACGTCTTTAAACAAATATACTTATAAGTATGTGTGTACAGTCCGAAACCCAAACTAGCCGGGCAGGCCCAGCCAATCGGGTCCCAGACTGTACCTATAAAATAAGTATATAACTAATATTTTTTTATTGTACGCACAGGTCTTACTCCGATCGCTGTAAGTTAATTGTATATTTGTTTTGTGTGGTACAATAAAGAAATTACACAAACCAACAAATACAACTGTATATTTAAACGCCTCAAAAGCTTTACAGTGACCCTCGACATTATGTCGCCTTCGTTCGTGTCAATTAGATGCATTTATTGTGTTTGTATTTGCGATCTTAAAGTGCGTATTTTGTCATCGCAAACACTTCAGTCACACCTCCGTGTGCTGAAATTAGCTGTAAGGTCTCCAATGATCTCACTGGTAATGATAAGGAGGCTTAGAACGTGTTTTATCAAATGCTGTCCTACACATTAAATTTTTAATTTCATTCGTTTATTTGCTATTTATTGCACAGCATATGAAAATAAATATTACAACCAAATATCAAATACATAAAATGCCAATTACGAAATAGGGCGATCAATAAAAATAAAATAGGGTAAAGTAAAACTAAGAATAATAAATAA
This sequence comes from Argyresthia albistria, assembly GCA_963457715.1. Taxonomy (NCBI): domain Eukaryota; kingdom Metazoa; phylum Arthropoda; class Insecta; order Lepidoptera; family Argyresthiidae; genus Argyresthia; species Argyresthia albistria. The sequence continues at coordinate 6,024,233 of OY735274.1, read as the reverse complement.
TACAAAAATGTGGGAACATGGCAACATTTATGTGGGGTGAGTGAATGTTCCTGCTTAGCCCTAAAAAATATTAAATACCCTTGTGAACACGTCATCATCTTATTGCCTTAATTCTCTAAGCTCGTACGTAACCCAAAGTCATTTGTACATGTAATAGTCATAGTATAGAGCCTCAGGATAAGTTTTTCACATTCAACATCTTGATTATGACCTCAAATGCTTGCTTGCAAATGCGACCCTTAGATGCTCGATCTATACTAGACCTGTATGGAGTGTAACTTTGATCTAACTCATAAAAAACTTAAGTGTTAAATAAGCATATTTTTTTGACAATACCCTGTTTTCAACTCTAGGAAAATGTGTTTGCCTGAATGTAAAAGTAGATATAATGTTTAGGTAATAAAAGGAAAAGCAACTGCCTCCTACATCTCACCAGGACATCTAAAAGAAAGTTGCATTTCAAGTCTCATCACATCACCACTCAAGCAAGTCAATGAAACGACTTACAAGAAATGCTGGAACTATGCCAAGGTGGTACCGCAGGCTCTAGATTGACAATGAACTTAGGTATGTCTAGCATTGAAACTGATGTCTAGTTTATGCAGACACATTGGATAAATACTAATTGATTGTCGATGTGTACCTTATGGTTTGCTATGTGTTTCGCCCCAATTTAGGAAGTACTCAAAAATGCTCTTCCTAGTACGTAAATCAACATGGTCCTTGTTCTTAAAACGCTAAAGAAATATGAAAAGGCGTACAGTAAGAATTTATCTATCTATCTATGTAATCTTAAAGATTTGTGTTAAGTCTTACGTGTTTAAAATTGTCAAAGATGACTCCTTGTTTTTCTTCCCTTACCTGTAAAAAGAAAGAACATATAATTACAATTGGTTCAGAAATTCGATGGAAAACAAATGATACTTAAATCTTTGTAAGTAGTTTTAGGTTTATTTCCTTTTTCAGTGAAGTGGTCTTCGATTAAACCGCTCACTCCTATGGTGAAAACCCAACTCATTTTCTACTTTCGTGGGCAGTAAAAATAGATAAGATACCAGAAAACAATCGCACGCAAGTAGATTAGTATTATGTAAACGATCATTGATCCTTAATGCAACAACAATGCTCACTCACTATTACGATAGATCCAATAGCTGCTTTTAATTGACTGACAATCATACTTATGTCGATAACTATCACTTTTACCCGTTGAATAATAATGAAAAAGACAGGTGAACGTTGTGGCATTGTTTCCACACCAACGTTCAAAGTCATCACATCAGCCTAAAGATTAATATGTTATGGTCAAATAAAGGTCTTTATTTGCATAGTAGTAAGGATTACGTTGCATATGCAGATGTCGTTATGATATTGATGTGCCTTGTTATAAAATAAATATTAGAGCATCGTAGCATCTACTTAAACAACATGGTATTACAAGATTCTTTCGCTGTCGCTCGCTCAGAGCAAAAAACTGTTGGCACGACTTGTAAAACACATTATCTGTACACTTTGGTGGGATGTTTAATAAATAGAACGCTGTTATGACGACTCAATGTAGATGCACAGATATACCATTTTATAATGAACTTAGTTCCACCAACTTCTGAATGTATTCACGGTCCATTGGTCGAAAGCGATTTGCAATGGTTTTCACCATGGCACTGTCCACATGTTATCTTAATTGACATCTTCAAGTGCCGCTGCTAAACACCTGATGGACCCCTATCACACAGCCGTAAGGTGCAAAACCGGATGGAAAGTGTGATGTTGTCATCATCATAAACTCTGAAGTCAAAGTCAATGTGCGTTGGTGTATGTATGTTTGGTAGATTTCTAAAACCAAACGATTTCATTTTTAAGTGTTTTGGGTGTAATGTAACCGCGTTCAAATTATCCAAAAGAAACCGAATGAAAAACATGACAGACACCGCGTCACGACTTTTACCATTTGAGGTGGCGGACACAATTATTATTTGCCAGTTATTAAATACTACATTATGAGTGACAGGACCATCTCCCTCAGGCCCATCGCCGCACGGAGATCTCTAAAGAAACAACTACTGCTAAAATAAAGAGCCGAACGAAATACATCATCATCATCATCTCATCCTGTCACCCCTCAGCAGGGGTATAGGACTCTCAATACTGATTTCCATTGGTTCTGATCTTGGGCCATGGCCATCCCGCCCAATCTGAACAAAAGACATGAATGAACATGAAGACATGAATTTAAGAGTCAGTCAAAACACTCAGTTTGGCTGTGCCGAGCTTGAGATTATTAATTTATTGCTCGCGTGATAATGCGTCAGATAAGGCATCATCATGTCATTATAAGACAAATTAGAGGACAGGGTAATTAGGCAATTATCATTTTACGATGACTTGACACCATTTAAGATGGAATGTCCGAACAAAAGATTGACATGTGGTGTTATGAAATAGGTTATGCAATTCGGAAGATGATAGTCTAATTAATATTCTAAGCAAGATTTTCTGAAGTAAGTTAGATTTGCAATTTATGTTTTATGGAGAAGCAGTTGCCCGCGGCTTCGCTCTGGTGTAAAATCATCTTAAACTGAATCTCAGTGTAAGTTTTTATTGGACAAATAACCCTTCATGGGGCCAAAGCAATAGTAAAATTACTTTCGTTGATCGTTATCGTTGATCTGTAAGTACAGCTTATTTCAAAGGTAAACCTTTCCGGGTATTGCCTTGTTTCATTAACCTCTTTACAGTGTAAATGCCAAAGAAATAAAAATAAATGAAACTTTGAAGAATGTTAAGTATTTTTATCGGCAAGTGTGAATTTTTATTGTGGTATTATATCGCGTTTAAAACAAAAATATGCGACACTAATGAACGCGAAGTCTTCAGTTATTAAAGATTTCATGATAATGTATGATGTCATAGGCTGGAGTGTTGTTTGTTTTCATTTTTTTTTTCAACTTATTGGTATTTCCTGGTAAAATCGGATTATCTAGTCCGATCAACTTGAACTAAAAAATGTGAATTGACTATCGTCAAAATGCACAAGAAGCCCACAAATGTAACCTAAAAATACTTTTTAACGATTTTTAACCGACTTCGGCTTTAGAGCTAAGTCATACAGTACATTTGCATAAAACATTTGGCCCAGCCCGGGTCTCTCAAGAAATGTCAAAAGCCCCAGATAAACAGACAGATAAACGCTATCTGAGAAATGGGAGAACAGCACCTAGACGACTAAAATTATAATGATTTAGCTAAAAAAGCTAACATGCTGCAGTTTTATCATCATCGCAAAGCCTAGACATCTGCGTGACTATCTAAGTATGACATTTATATGTAAACTTAAACAGTAGGACTGGATATACGTATGTAGGACTGTAATATTACAGTAAGATTTGGAGCAGTAGACACTGCCACATGCGAGGCATAGTTTTAAAACTATACTTTATGATACCTACGTATCTTTACCTAGAATACTCAATTGCCGACCAAGTTTGTACTCACACAGCCTCAAGCAAGAACTGACAGCCGTACTTCAGTGATATGACTATTCCACTCAATCAAGGCGTGCCCCTCAGCTTTCTCCTGATGTGTCTCTCATCTCGACCCACTCACAATGTCCGCTATAGAGCCGGCCCTCCGCAATCACCCTCCTAAAGAATAGGGCGGCGATTCCGATGTTGAAAGGGCGACCGGAAAGGTGAAACGACTTTAGGTCTTTAGGCAAGGTCTGATTTTGGGCACCTCTTTCGCGATGTTTCAAGAAGCCCCGACAAATATGGTATGTAGATTTACATGATATATTTATTATCGAGTTTGAATATCCCCAAATGGACAACACGGCCGACTGAGTATACGCAAGTATGATTTATGTTAAGGATATCTCATTCGTATTGAATAAAGAATTTCCGATTCGCAGGTCTCATTCTGCGAGAGCCCAGGCCACCATTGTCACATCACTGGCGTTGTTTCAGAATTATGTTATTGGAATCGAGGGTCAGATCACACATAAAAGGCTCGCCTCTATGTCTTATGTCAACGTTAAAGTTGTAGAATTCAGGTCTCTGTGAGAGTGTCATTTGAAATGTTAATTTCAAGGAAAGTCTGCTTGCATTTTAGATTGAGGTAGGTTTTCCCTTGGCCTGTTTTAAAATGGCCGGAATGTTACTATGGTACTCTGTTGTTTAGCCTTAGAACGTTATATTTTAATTTGTTCGCTATCGCTATGGGTAATATTATATTAAAAAGCACATCTATTTATTCTGCTTGTTTTATTCGTACCATCGTTTTTTACATGACAACGTCACAGTATTGCATAGACATAATAACTAAAATAAAGTAAAAAGTATAACTTACGACATCCTCCAAACAACAAAAGAAAGTGAAACGAAATTAATTAATTAACTTTCTATAAATGTAACCTGTCATTAAACTTAACTAAGCCTAAATAATCTTGAGGTATGAGGAGATAGGCTTGTCAAAAATGATTTAGCTTGCACCTAGTTCTGATTTTGTGTTGTTTTACTATGCGTATGCATTGATCTCTGAGCTGGCAATACGAAATCATCAGAAACTTCTAAGTTATACAACCGTTGTAGGGGTCTGATCTTACTCCTGTCACCACCTCTGCTGTCCTTGCCACTCCATCTCGTCCACCAATTAGTCTTTTTATCCGACCGAATGGCCACCTTAGCCTTTTCCCGGCCGTCTCTATTAAAACTATATCTCCAATTTTTACATTACCTTGAGATTCTTTACCCTTTTGTACCAGAAATGTCAGGTATTCTGACTTGGACCTCTGTATGAATTGTTTACGGAGTGTCTGCATATATCTCAGCCTGTTATTCAGACTAGTACTGTCTATCATATCTAAATCACTCACCTCTGTCACTGTTTGGCTCACAGGCAGAAGAAAGTGAGATGGCGTCAGTGGCTCCAAACACTCCCCGCCGTCATCATTTATATATGTCAAATCATTGTTCACATTAGAACAAAACATACTACTTGTTATGTTTTTATTATTGCTGTTTACACTCACCTGTTTTCCTTGCAGCGTCCAACCCAGCTTGGTCCTCACAGCTACTAAACCATTCTGATGTAACTGGACAAACTGGCCAGTCAAGAATAGCCCCGCATAGTCAGCACCTATCAATAGACCTACCTCCTCATCCCTAGAGTTACTATCTGTTAGGATTACATTGTTTTCCTTCAACATTTTGTTTAACTCAATACTTTGCTCAAAATGAGGAACATTCTTACATATTATATTTTGGCTTATGGCCACTATGTCCGTTGAGTATGTGCCATCCAGGTCGTTGATCTTCAGGTTGTAAGCTTTGTGGACTTTTGATCTTGTCTCCACACCACCAAATAAAGAATGAGTCAGTATTTCTTCCTTTGCAGCTGGAATCTGCAGCTTGTCCACAATGTCTTCTTTGATATATGTTCTTTGTGATCCGCTGTCAAATAGTGCACGCACCGCTATTTTCTTTTCCTTATGTTCGAGCTGTACAACCACAGTTTGAAGTAGAGTTACACTGTGTGGCGTGGTTGACGTAGAAGATGATGCTGCTATTGTAGTGGTGCTGGTATCTCCTTTTTCTTGGGGTTTGTTCTGTTTTTGTAAATAGCACACTGCCGTAGAGTGCCTTTTATCGCATATCAAGCACTTTATTGCGGCTTTGCATATTTTAAAATAATGGCCTTTCTTCAGGCATATAGTGCAGGCCTTCTTTCTTGACAGTATTTCTTGTCTTTGCTTGACAGTAAGCTTGTTCAGCTTGTAGCATTCCAGGCTACTATGATTCTTATCACACCAAATGCAGCAGTTATGTGCGTTTTCGTCTTCTGTTTTACCTTTATTGTCCGTTGTAAGCAGGCAACTGGCTGTGGCTGGTGTTGTCTGAGCATTGTCCATCCGCATTCCTCTGGCCATTTTAAATCTTTGTTCGTTTTCCACTTCGCCTTGCAGGAATACCAGTAAATTATTCATCTCCTCTTCCATGCCAGAGCTACGACTGGCCACACGCTGCCAGGCTTTTAATGTTTCTGCTGGCAGTGCCGATTCCACCATAGGCAACAAAAACACAGCATTTTTCTTTGCCACACCTAGGGTTTCTAGAGACCGCAGTTGTGCACTTATTTTATCGAACAGGCTTTGAAGGCTTTCGTCGTCTGGCCTTGCTATTAACGCCAACAACTCCCTTACGTACAGCATAGTCTGTAAGTCTTCTCGAGCATAACGAGACTTGAGGTGCTCCAGACATTTTTTGTAGTTTTCTGTTGACAATGGATAGCTATTTACCAATTGTTTGGCTTCTGTTCCTTCTTCCACAGCCTGAACGAGATATATGAATTTTTCTTCGTCGTCAAGGCCTTCATTCTCATCTATTTTCCGGAACCGACTCCAGAACGGCAGCCACGATTTCAAATCGCCGTCGAATTTTGGTATTTCCAATTTGGGAAATTTTATCTTGTCAGACTGTTTTAATGATCCACGCACAATGGCTTTTTCGTCTTTCTTTGTAAATATATTTTTGTACCTGGTTTCTAATAGTGTCCATCCGTCTTTATATTTGTAGGATTCCTCGTATTCCTGTTCAAGCTGATGTTCTTCCACTTCCAATGACAATTTTTCTTGCATTATCAGATTGTCAAGTTTTCCTATTTCCTCGTACAAATTTTTTAGCACAGTGAAATTGGCTTGAATTTTATCTCGGTTACCCAAGTCGCCCGCCATTAGTACCTCATCGAGTACATTTTTCCGTTTTGTGAATTGGGCTCGGAGTATGCCCCTGAGCTTTATATTTTTCTCCATTTTATTTTCGTCACGGTCGCCAGATGTTTAGCCTTAGAACGTTATATTTTAATTTGTTCGCTATCGCTATGGGTAATATTATATTAAAAAGCACATCTATTTATTCTGCTTGTTTTATTCGTACCATCGTTTTTTACATGACAACGTCACAGTATTGCATAGACATAATAACTAAAATAAAGTAAAAAGTATAACTTACGACATCTGTATTTAATGTATAGACTCTTCTGCAGGTAGCATCTACGGTTCGTCCTCTATCTGTGGCGTTATGGTCGCGGCGGGCGTGCTTTCCAAGCGAGAAGCCCCCAGCTGGGAAGGAAGAAAAACATCCAAAATCTTGATTTTTGCGTGTTTATGACATCGCTGATTCTGGTTCCCACGATACAGGGTGTTCTAGTGTGAGACCCTAGCCACTCCAAGGTCCATCCAAAATCCACGGCCCGCGATTTTCAACCTACCCGCATCGAGATAAAGTTCAAATCCTATGAAAAAAATACCATAGAATGTGGACGAGATGAAACAGCGGACCTTTGCAATGTATGTGCCTATTTGTCAATGTTACCTACACATTAAGAACCGCAGGCTACATAAGTGAGAATTCTAGTAGGCCAGTATTCCGAAGTAAAGTACTTTGTTAAGATTTAGGTTGAGAGCCCGTTATGCAACAGGTTCTGACATCGCCCAGTATAATAAACAGGTTCAATAAAAGACGAATCACAGAAGCATCGTAAAAGTTTCTGACAATCGCGAGACAGGTGGCCGTTTTGGAGATCATGAATTAATTATTTTATTAACATAATAGTATGAGAGATTGTAACGAATTACATAGCAGTTATCTACTTGATCATAGTCTTGAGTATGAAGTTATTTAAAAAAAAAGTTAAGTGGAAACAATTTGAGGTTTTATCTCATTTCAGCCTCAACCTTACCAACAGCTACAATCCTTACGTAAACGTGGGTCGTTCAATTTATGTATTTGAGAATCATCAACACATTTCGTGTTGTAATGAATATATAATTAGTCAGATCATTTGGTCCATCAGAAGGATCTGAATCGATTATGGTAGGTTTTTTATTGTAGTTTTTAAGCAAGAGTAAAACATGCTGCGGTTTTACATGCTATAACTTGTGTCCAAAGGGCTCCACGCAATAACTTGGATGCGGTAACGAAAATAAAGGAAATGTTGCATAATCAAACCATAAGAACCGGCCAAGTGCGAGTCAGACTCGCGCACGAAGGGTTCACTTCATACTCATACTCATATATTTATTGCGTCATTGCGGTACACTTTTACAAAATTATATCCAACAATGAACCCTGTAAGGGCACTACAATGTCTTAAAAGCTAACTTACATCTAACATTTGTGTTTGATAAATATAAGGTTTATAGAATTTTAATTTAATAACAGTGAGATCATTATATGCATATACTTATACCTATATTTTATGTATTTTATTTTTTATGTTATATCGAGGTACTTATATCAGGTATAACTTTAGCCGTTCCATACCATTATCTATAAAAACCGCAAAAAGAAAACATGTTGTATGGGAGCCCCCCTAAATATTAATTTAATTATTTATTTTTTAAGTAAATAATATACTCAATATATTGTGAACATTTTAAGCGTCTACCTGCTACCATTATCAATATCGAGCAAAAATGAGCAAAAAAAATCACGTTTGTTGTATGGGAGCCCCCCTTAATATTAAATTTCTTTTGATTTTTAGTATTTGTTGTTATAGCAGCAACAGAAATACATCATCTGTGAAAATTTCAACTGTCTAGCTACCACGGTTCATGAGATACAGCCTGGTGACAGACAGACAGACAGACGGACAGCGAAGTCTCAGTAATAGGGTCCCGTTTGGCACCCTTCGGGTACGGAACCCTGAAAAGAAGGAATGTCAACATTCGATGTTCTTTAAACATTAATTTTATTACGTGATGAAATATTATTATGATGGTGATCAATCGCTGACCAACTTGTGTTGGGAAAAGTGGAACGTGGAAGTTGGGCCCTTTTCACCTGTCACATCACTATCGAACGAATATTATCCAAGTGTTTCACCAATAAGATGCAGAGGACACGAGAGTTAAACCTGCAAAGTATGTTGAGATGTGCTAAGTCTGTATAGTTTATCATCAGACTATCGGATGAATAAATTATAATCATTAGACGTCAATTACCTCCGTGGTGTTGCGGTCGAAGCTGTGCTTCCCAACGAATTCGAATCCCGGTTGAAAAATAAAAGCAATCAGGACTTGTATGTTTACATGTTTGTGACGTCGGCATAGCCAAAGAGGATAATTATAGTCTCTAGCCCAACAGAGAAGGTGAGACATGGTTTTCGGATTAAAAACAACTCGCAGGAGTTGTAAAACTTCAACCAAGAAAAGGTCGCTTTCTTTCTATAACGCCTAGGTAATTCTGAGTCACGCGCAATAAATAACGAGCTAACATAAAATACGGATATCCTAACAATAAATTGATTGTCTATTTGTCTATTCCACTGCTGTCCCACATCCAAGGCACGATGCCACCAACATTCATAAACCGTCGATTACGATTCCTTCGTCGCCTGCGCATCCGGCACCGCGACTTCGATAGACACTGTTAAGTCGAAAGTAGGGCTGTCAGAACTAACTGAGCATTATTAGATTAACATGTTGGACATTTAGTTTAACTCAAAATACCTCCCGCATTTGCCCAGCAGTGGGACACTAACATATAGGCTAAGTAAAAAATATAAAATATATTTGTATCTCTCTTTAGTTCCTTGCTATCTATATCTATACCTATCTTGTTAACTATATTTAATTTACCCTGTTCATTACATTATTTAACTTTTGACAATTCTTTAAGAAAGCTTAACAATATTTTCTATTGCAGTTGTCAATATTTTCTATTGCAAATCTCGAAAAAATATTCAGTCACTAAGTTGTGTCTTGGGTTTGTGTCTAATAATTTCACCCACCTAATTTGAAAAATTAAAAAGATTTTTCACCTCCTACCATGTCAGGCCGCAGCATACAGTTTGGTGAAAAATCAGGAAACTACAGTATTTGACAGCCCTAGATAGGAGTGGCAGAGAATGTATAATATCAACAGTTAGTATTTCCTTTCCGAGAATTGTTGGAGGAAACTACTTTTTAGACGTAAGCATTTTCATGGTCGAGGCCTCTTCTTCTATAGTATAGTATACTAACCAACTTAAAGACATTTTACAGAGAGTTAACTAGAAATTTAGCTTGATGGGACTTGATACGCATGAGTTTTTATGTCATAAATTTAAGGACGGCATATTTTATTATTTTCAGTAATACGCGCATCAATAACATAATTTTTCAACTGCTAGAAATATATATTTTAGTTTTTTAAAGAAAATAAATGAAACCTGTTTAAATCCTGTGCAAATAAAATATGACATCACCATTCTGTAACATTCTATATTAGCATTTCTGTAGAGTGCAATAACCCGAGTTCAAGAAGTAATGGGATGGTGAACTCTAATGAAAGCCTATCAATAACTTATACAACATAATAGTCATCAATATGACCATATAACTTTGTAATATAATTGCGAACAGCACTATTAAAACTTTCATAACTTGATTGGATAAAGGTAGACGCAATTCTAAGTCAATTTTGTAAGTTAAGTGATTTGCATGTTGATCAAGTTTTCTATTTATAAGATTTATGAAGATTACAAGTTTAATAGTTTTTGTGAGTCTGTAAAGAGTTTTCGTTCAATAATAAAAATTTGAAAGAAAAATATATTAAGATTGTAAGACATACCCAGAACTGTACAACGACCAGTGGGCAAACCATCAGCCAGATGGACTATATGGACATAGCTGGTAGGCAGTGTTGCACAAGGCTCAGGGGTATGATTTTCACGCATTCGATAAACGAATAACGACACCTTTATTGAGTGATTCCCGTACAAAATTACTCGATATAGGTGTCGATATCTTATGCGTGAGAATCATACCCCTGGGAGTGATTTTGTATAGGAATGTGATGATGAATTATGTCTCAAGAAAAACATGTTAGAAGATTACCCAGATTCAGAGTTAATATTTCATATTTCATTCAATTACACTGAAATTAAATCTAAATAATTTCAACCGCATAACTCTCTACAAGTAAAATGGCATCGAATAAATCAATGTTATTTCGTTGACAGTTCTTACCTAACAACTATAGTACAAAGTGTTATCTTAAATCCCCTATAGATAAGTTACAAGATTGTCGACCAGTTTTGCCGATGATATTTTCAACCTTGCGTAACAGTTCGTAAAATCATTAAGTTTTTTTTTAGAGAAATGTACACCTTGGCAAGAAACGCTAGACATTATATGATGCCAACATTTGCAGACTACTACGTGTTTTCTTTAATGACATATTTGGTTTGTCCATCAAAACACGCAGTGGTGCCCCAATATGTCACATGTGTTGTCATTATTTTTTGTCTAGCATTTCTTGCCAAAGTGCATGTATGTAATATCAAACAGGGTGAAATTTAAGTAGCTGGCCTTTATCCCATATGTTTAGGATTATATTTTTGTCGAATACTTAGTGTGTGCGTGTGTGTGTGTGTATATTTTGCAAACTTGGTAGGCCTGGTTATTCGATATGGCATTAAATTCAAACCCTTAGGCGTGCTGATTAGCATCAATCTACAAACAAGTAGAAAGCGAGATAAAAAACGCGTTTTAGATTGTAATTGCACTCTATCGTGTACGCTCTAACAATTTAAATTACAGCATAATGAATCAGACATCTATTTAATATACAGTGAGGATGATGCGTCAGTGTAATATTCACATACGTAAAATAGTATAACATAGCGTCAGATATTTCCATGACAAGGGGATAGCCCATCGCCGCAGCTGTGGAGTTTGAAGGTTTCCTCAGGAACAATTAATAATTAACATCATCATCATCATAATAATCATTAGCTTGTCAGTGAACCCACAGCCGAGTATAAAGGCCTCTTCGTAATTTCGTAATTTCTTTATAGTACTCACATGACAGTAAAAATAGCTTAATTAACATAGAAAAAATATGTACAAAGGCGAGCTTATCTCTAATAAGATATTTCTTCCAGCAAACCATGTTGTGTAGGAGACGGAGATGATAGGTAAGGGGAAGAATAGCGCGTACAATAAGACTATTCTAGTATAATACATACCTCTTCTACTTCTTTGATGTGCAACCCGCTTCTAATAAATCACATATTATATACGTAGGTATTTAAAACTTAGGGCCACTTGCTATAAACTTTTGACACTCGCTAAATGGAGTTTAATCGCCGTTTAAGTACAACACGGCCAAGTAACGTTGTCACACACGCCAAGGCTGTTTGCTTTCAGTCAGGTTCCCACTCAACATGGCTTCGTTGTATTTATATTGCACTTACACCATTTAGCGGCTGTCAAAAGTCTGATCAAAGTCCAACATAGTTTACGTCAGACATTGGGTCGAAAAATAGACACTGAGGTTTTTAAATAAGCGTTTTATCATATAACGGGGTGGCAGGAACACACTTGTGCCAGTAATTCAGCATTCCATGCATTTATTTTTTTCGTGCCAGATATTGCGTTGTTCGTTAACACATTTGAAATACTGATCGACACTTCCTATAATGTCATTCATAAGTCATCATTTCACTTGTATATATTGAGGTTACTTCATCGACAGTTGTAAAAGTGATGTATGAGTGACGTTAGCAATAATCCGATGACCTGTTATGCAGTCGGTTCACAAGTTATGGTTAGTCAGCTTTAGTAGGGGCCTTCCTGGTTTAGGAACTTAAGAGACCGGTGAATTTCCCATACAAACGTAATACAAAAATGATTTGAATTGGAGAACTAGTTCAAAGCATTTAGACTGTTAATCGCATTAATACAGTGTTTACGCAGGTTCCTGGTCGTATACCAAGGTTCTTATTCAAATTACTTAAAAATATTTTTAAATAGGGTGAAGAGGAACCCTGGTATACAGACGAGGAACCTGCGTAAACAGTGTATAAATCCGATTAACAGTCTAAATACAACAGGCCTTATAACAGGCCATTGTAAATTAAATAAACACTTGACAATTACAGGTGCAACTGACAGCCCCCTATGCAGGGGTTGCATGGAAGTGGAAGAGACGGTCGAGCACATGTTGCTGGCATGTCCATCCACAATTGAAACCAGGATGGTGATTCTGGGAGAAGCATCATCGACCCGGGAGCTCCTTGAACATCCAGGCCTCCTACTCCAACTTGTGGAGGAGTTGGGTTGGCTGAGATGAGAGAAAGGGAGAAGGGGACATGCACAAAGGCCCCGCACATGTGGGCCACGTGCAGGCACTTCAGCCCCCTTACAGAAGATAGAAGATAGAACAGTCTAAATACGTTAAACTATTTCTCAAATTCAAATCATTTTTGTATTAAGTTTGTATGGGAAATTCACGCGGTCACCGGTCTCTTAAGCACGACTTAATAAATAAATAAAAGTTGCTAGTTTACACCGTGAAACGATAAACTACAGGTATAATAAAATTATAATAGCAGTGTTGGTGGGTTGTCATACTAATCACCAGCACCTGTAGCGCAACTAAACTAGTGGCTCTGTGAGCTGTAGACCTCGCGAGTATGTCGGTGGGAAAGCTGAACTGCTAACACACATAAAAAAAATAACCCAAATAATTTTCTTTCAATAACACATACAAACTTATGAATGTACCTGGTTACGTACATGCAGTATGAAAGTAGCCGCACCAATAACTTTGTAAACTACATTTCGCGATCTTTAATACAACCTATTGACTTTTTACTAAAATTATATAGTCTGTTTCACTCTCATGGTCTTTACGAATCCAACGACACCTCATTTGTTAATATCCATCGAGCCGTTTGGGTTGTAGCGATTTTTTTACATTTTAAAACCCCATATCTCCGCCATTTTGAAAAAAATCTAAAAACTGGCTCGAATAAAAAATTCTATTTATTTTTCCAACCTGCTCACAAAATTTCACGAGAATCGGTTCATAAATGCGACCTGTAGAGGAGAACAACCGGACATACGAAAGCATTTTTGCCCAAACCTGAAACGGAGACGCTTCGCTCGCTCGGTCAATAAATACTCTTTTGTATAAGAAAAGCAATCTCAATATTCGTGGCGATCGACTAGCCTCCTGTTACGCAAAATGGTGTTATGAATAACTGGCTAAATTTGGGCAAAATTTTGTCTCTGGTACCCTGTTTAGTCACCTAGTGAATGCGTGAAGCTATGTTTGTTTTGTTTGTTTGTTTGTTTGTTTGTTTTGATATAGTTAGTACAAAACGACAAACAACTGACAACAGTCCACATGTTGCATATACTAGCACGAAAATTAAGGACGCTCCACACAAGTACTCCGCTCTACACTACCTTCAGGTTTTCCTCGCAGGTAGAACAGTGTAAATGAAGCTTAATTTGAGAACAGTGCAAATGTAGCTTAACTGTAATAGCCACTTAATAAGACGATCAATTACGGGCATATTACTAAACTTATGTAACTGAGAATACTTTCAGCTGGAACCAATCCACCAATAACAGATGTCTACTTACATTGATTTATATTATAGGATGTTATTTGGTACTCATTATTTGTGTGAGTTGCGACTAAACGCATCAACTTCCTGGCAAGTATTATATTTGAAAATGGCAGCTTAGTAACAATTCATATGTTTTATGACATTGAAAACTTATTCATCTCTATGATTGTTTTCATTCACCGAACAATGGCGAGCTATTGTTATATAAGATGTGTCGGCAAACCAGTTATACATAAAACAATTAACTAATTGTAGCCCATTAATGTCCCCACCTAGGGGCACAGGCGTTTACCCTAACACGTTGACTTTCTTTATGTACACTTCAGTAATTTACCAAACCTTTATAACTTCACATAAATTAGATACCAAGCACGTAAAATAATAGTTACGCTATAATAAAATCATTATAGTCAAATGATTCCAGATAACAAAGTATTTACGCAAAGCTGAGATCAAGATTGAATGTTACCGTTTGGCTAAAGCAGTTTACATCAGCTGTTGCAAAATAAACTAATATCAGTGCACTCATCATCTGCATTTGTTTCATACACATACTATTTTCTTTTCCTTTTCAACTCACGTTTATTACGTCCTGAGGAAAGTAAAATGTAACCTTACACTTCATTTATAAAGTTTATTTTCTCACACATCGCGCCATTTCTTCAGGATGATGCAGCTTCAAATTATTGTAATTTCTATCCTCAGTGCGGTTAAATTACAAAAACGGCTGTCGCTTTTCTAAATTGAGTTATAATGACAAATGAATAAGGTAGAACATTGAAAGCGGTGATGATTGGACTTATGTGTAGTTATTTTTAAATTAAATAAATTATGTTGCTACGGGTGGTCTGTTAGACATGTCTGTGATGAATTATTAGGTGTTTTTGTATGGATTTGTGCTTTGAATGGAACCGTGAGCTTATGCTTTGGACACGCTGCGCCCCGTCTTTTGTCACTTGAAGTATGACATTATTCTTGTCGCCTGAAATGTGACTAAGCTCGGGTCTCTCAAGAGACGGATAAACAGACGGATATTTTTTTTTGACACTTTTTGTACATGTGAAATGTCAAAAGTCCCAGATAATAATAAGAATAATAATTGTTTATTTCCAGACAATTTCAAATATAAAATTTCAAATTACTATACAATAAATAAACAGACAGATAAACGCTATCTGAGGAATGAGAAAACGGTACTTATGGCCTATTTCAAAAAGTCTCGATAAGCTCTCTCTGTGACGGATTCATCTGTTATTTTATATACAAAATGTATGATTTATCTGTTTTTTTTTATATAGGAAACCTGCTTAAACACATCACAGAATAAATATATTTAATATAACCGGAAGCTCGAACTCAAATTAAACGCAACTCAAAAGTTCAGTATATTGTCGCTGTCATTTTCATTAAGTGACCACCAACAGCGATTAAAAGAGTCAGTGAAACTTTCAATGTGCAATTATGCATCTCCGGGCCTTCTTCGAGTGTTTCAAAAAGCAAATAAAAATCATGTCTTGCCAAATAAAAACTTTCGCTAGCCGTTGACCGAGCTTCCCACGCCATATCGCCCGTTTGACTTCACTCTCTAAAGAACGTGCACAAATACTATAGTCTACACACGTTTGCATGAATAAATACCATATTCTTAACACGTTAACATGCAATGCTGGTGATGCTATTAGTTAGTTGGAATGTCAACTCTAAGTTGACGTTCATCGCCCCCGTATTTTTGTATTGACAACAAATACTTACTACTACGACAAGAATATATAATATAAAATATTTTTTTAGACACTACCAAAATTTTCTTCGGTTGACTCCCAAATGATAATGCCACAGACATGAAGGATTTTTAGCATTATGTTTATTTACGAACGTCACGAATTTAAAGAATCCATTTCATTTTACTTGGATTTAGACTAGAGGGACTCATTCTCTTTTGCATTTTGAGCACATCCAGAATAGATGCAAGGCTTGGAGCGCGTTGATGTCTTTTGTATGGGATTGTGTTATTTGATTAATTTTTGGGGTTCCGTACCCGAAGGGTGCCAAACGGGACCCTATTACTGAGACTTCGCTGTCCGTCTGTCCGTCCGTCCGTCCGTCCGTCCGTCCGTCCGTCTGTCCGTCTGTCTGTCTGTCTGTCTGTCTGTCTGTCTGTCACCAGGCTGTATCTAATGAACCGTGGTAGCTAGATAGTTGAAATTTTCACAGACGATGTATTTCTGTTGCCACTATAATAACAAATACTAAAAAACAAAATAAATTAAATAATAAGGGGGCTCCCATACAACTAACGTGATTTTTATTTGTTTTTTTATAGATAATGGTACGGAACCCTTCGTGCGCGAGTCCGACCCGCACTTGGCCGGTTATTTGTTGTTGCCAATTCCAAATCAGTCTAGATAGCGTATACACACGTCTAACGTTTCGGTATTCATATAATAAAAAATCATATAATGTTTAAAATAATGTCCTCAATATTATGAAAACAATAAATGAGAAAATGCAGTGTACAATCTTGTTGCGTACGCATTTTACTTTAAAATTAAACAATCAACAGACAACAATTGTTATGAATTAAACAATATTGTTTTCAGTTCCTTACATTCTTTAAATTGCTGGTAGACAGGAGTTTGTGTCAAAATATTGTATGCAAAATACGTACAGAACAATGAGTTTGTTTTAGATTACTTACGTATGCCTAGGTACTTATCCTTAACTTTCAATCCATTCTAAACAATGAAACATATTGAAACATATTTATTTGTAAGCGTTAATTAAATTTTATCTGTATATAAAATAACCCATCATGACATATCATCACACCTTTTCGCATACAGAGTGACAGAGGCGTAATTTGTTTTGTTTCCACTTTCAGCCAGTTGCGTTACACGGGGCTAGCTCAACGCCGCAGATATGGAGTAATCAAGATTTAAATATAATATAAAATATAAAAATCATTTATTGAACAAAAAAAAAATAGTGTAAACAGTAGTTTGACCCTGGTCCCCACACTAGGATACCCTGTGTTGTGGGAAGAAATTTCTCCACGACGTTTTTCATCCAAGAACAGAGACTATGCGCTATACATACAAGCATGGAGTACACTTTATACACTTTATACTTTATTGCACAAAATAACACATTTTACAATTGAAAGTGGACAACACATGACAAAGGCGAGCTTATCTCTGTTAAGAGATTTCTTCCAGCAAACCTAGGATGGACAGGAAATAATTTAACAACAGGGTCTACCATGTGCACAACATTAAATAAGTTAAAACAATAAACTACTTAACAATACGTACATAAATACCAGACTTATAGATATAAATATGTTAAGCAAATATACCTAAATAAAAGTACTTAAATTTAATACGGTAGAGAAAGATAGTGTTTAGTGAGTACCCATAAAATCGCTATAAAACACCGAAAGGGTTTTTTTCTAAATAATTTTATTGATGCAAATCGTCGAGTCCAAAGCCATGAGGTCCCCAGCTTGTGTCCAATCGAACAAGCGAATGTCAAAGACCCCTCGTCACGATCAAAACCAATCGACAATGAAACCACACCGAGGGCCGTATTCATAAAGCGCTCTCAGCACTACTAAGAGTACCCTAAAATGCGTGAAAATAGCAATTGTAAAAAGAATAGTCATTGTTGATGACCATGAGTGCAAAAGAGTGAGCAAACTTACTGAGTCTGAACGCGGGCATAGCAATCTTATTTATATTTCTAGATAGAAATAAGATTGATTAAGACCTAAAGTCTTAAATAAACCTATGTTTTTTCTGGTGTACATGATATTTTTATAAATGTATTGACAGGTAACAGTAAGTATATTGATATTTTTTAATTTGCCCCTCAGTGATTGCCTAGCATCTAGTTGATAGATGGCCCGAATGGCCCTTTTTTGTAAGACAAATATTGTGTATATATCTGGCTATTGAAATAGCTGCAAATTATATTAATCCTTCAGTATTCAAGATCCGTTACACCACTCACAATAATAAGTCCTTATTATTTAACCGGTGGCTAGTATTTTGGAAAGTACGAAACTTCTTGAAATCTCGCGGCGAACGTGTGTAAGCAAATTAAGCGAAAAGATTGGAAACAAGTTTGTCCGGTGCGGAGCCAGTGCATCGAGTAATTTTTGGTAATTTTAATATAATGTGCCCGATTCCGCCTTCAAAATGCTATACAAATCAACTTCCACTTACTTGTTGAATACATCATGGTCAAATTAAGGAAATCAGACCAAATAATTCGTGTAGTTTTTTCAATTGATAGAGTTATTCTTTGAGGTGTCCAGATGAAAAGTCCCCTACGATGGGGGGTGAGCCGGGGGCGGTGAAAGGGGGGAATTAATACACGAATTATTCGGTCTGATCGTCAATTTTTGAGCTAGTTTTCCCATACTGTATGTATTCAAATAGTAGGAGTTGTTGGTAATTTTGGGCGGAACAGTCAACGGTATGGAGAAGTGTAAAATATAGAATCCTAGTGAAAATTTATTCTATAATTTCACTGATAATCCTTAGGCGGCGATCCCACTAGACAGACTAGACATCACGACATGGACAAAACACGAGACAGAGAAGAAAAAACAATGACAGGCGACATAACACAAAATATAGACTTGCAACTTAACACAAAACCTGACATCTTAAACATGAGAACAGAACGAGAAAGAAACAAGACAAGCATGCATGCTTTCATGTTCTTCGTGTCTTCTATCTCTGTTTTGTTTAATGTTCGTATCTATCTAGTGAGAATTGTGCCTTAAAAATTACTGCATGCTCTCTGCAACACCCCGTATGTCGGGTTCTTCCAAACAGCGAAAGTTGCCTTTGTGGCAAACAAAAACTACCTATGAGGATAGATATGAATGGGTAATGATATAAGATTACTGAAGCGTCATTATTATCATTGTTAGATATATAATTTAGGTATATCATTCATACCTTACCAAATCATAACGTATAGTGTAGAGAAGGTGTAAGGTTAAGATTAAAGAAAGTGGAGGTCGCTGGTGGGTACCAACACAAGCAGATAGCAATGCTCCATATAGGTACAATAGCCTTCCCCCACATTAGGGCTGCCCGCAGGACTTAAATCTACCCCTTTACACGACAATATGGCTTCAAACTTCATATAAGTATTTTTCAGGTTCCGTAGAGAAACAAGGAACCCTTATAGTTTCGTCAAGTCTGTCTGTCCGTCCCTCCGTCCGTATGCCACAGCAACTTTATTCCAAAACTATTAGGACTGCACAGTTGAAACTTGGTGCGTAGATGAATTCTATAAACCGCTTTACGATTTTTATACAAAAACTGAAAGAAATAAAAATTTAAGGGGGGCTCCCCATACATGAAACTGTTACCAAAAATTTTTTTTTCATCAAACCTACATGTATGGGGTGTCTATAGATAGGTCTTCAAAAATGAAGTGGAGGTTACTAAAACCATTTTTCCTCAAAGTCAATCTTGAAAGAGACAGACCCATCCAAAGTGGAAAAAATTGTGTCCCCCCCCCCTCTAACTTTTAAAGTAAAAAAGTGATAAATCTATAAAAAATATATGCTGTGTACCTCAATATAATTTTTCGATGAAAATTGGTTTGAACAAAATATAATAAACCGTTTTTAAGATATAAAACATATATTAAAAACCGCAAAGATAACTTTGTCTTTCATACAAAAACTATGGAAAACAAAATTACACAAACATCCAGTCTTATAATTGCTTGCTACTACGGAACCCTTCATGGGCGACTCCGACTCGCACTTGGCCACTTTTTTTGCATCTAATGTTGTTTTAGGAATGGTAAGTTAGGTTGCCTGTTGAGGTTAAATGTGTAGCGTAAACAAGAAACCCCTTGAACATGGGTTACTCATATACCTACATCACAAATTGGAAGATCCCAAGGAGCAAGAAGCACGTGTGAAAGATCTAAAGCGAACAAACGTGTCACGTACGGGCACCGACTGTGTTAATAAATAAGGTAAGCTGTGGTGTATAAAATTATGCAAGCTCAACAAAAATAATACGCTCTCTCCCTCCCATTGGACCTATGTGGTCTAGAGTTTCCAGATTCAGGCTCGCTTCTCACGCAGAAGATGCGGGTTTAAATCCGGTGCTGATAATTATCATTAACAGTGAGATAAGTAATTTATCATAAGTACAAACGGCCGTTCTAACGGTGATGGACATGAGTATGAGGAAACCTTCAATCTCCATAACTGGACGATGGGCTAGCTGGCTGTCACACAAAATGGAGTACTGGATAACTGGCAATTATTTTTTTTACATACAGGCACATACATTGCTTCTGGCCCCACACTAGGATACCCTGTGTCGTGAGAACCAGAAACAGCAACATCACAAACATGTAAACATCCAAGACCTGGGGTTTTTTTTGTCCCCAGCCGGGATTCGAACCCGGGACCTCTCGCATGGTAGGCATATGCGCAACAGCTGCGCCAGAGGTTGCCAAAAGTAGGCACAGTTGTGTGTGCCTCTGCCACCCCGTATGGGAAAAGGCATGACGCTATGTTATGTCACTCTCTTAAATATATACCAAAATGTAAACTCCTTAGACTACAGTCTCGGCACCTAAATATGACCACTAATAGACCGTGACAAGCTCTCTTGCTAAACAATAATGCAAATAGGTTTCTTCCCATCCATTCAATAATCTGCCACCTACCCTCAAGATAATAATTTGCGATCACCAAAATGGCGCCCATTCACACATATTTCCGAAAATCACCCAATTACTATCCAAACCGCGGAATGCGATAACAGTAGGCAATGGTAATTGATTTTCCACTTACCTCCAAATTATGCCCGGTCAGCAATACCACGGTTAGCCAGCCAAGATCCCGGAATGCAACAATTCAACTCCTACTTAGTATCGCCGAAGTAATCACAACATCCTGCAATAGGAAACAATCATACATTTTATCCTTGTTTCGGCATAAAAAGACGGACTTTCTAAAGGCTTCGCAGTTCAAGTGAAAATATTTTCTTAATGCCAAAACTGAATGGAATGAATGACTATAACTACAACGATGATTATATCAACGGCATTCAAGCCAAAATTTTATGTTTTTTAACGCAACACACCTCAAGGATCACACTGAATGTTTTGAACGCACACCGAGATAAAATTATTTTATCAAAACAGTTTCTTGTGTAAAGATTCGTAAAGCAAGACGTCTGTTTCGCGTTGAAACCCGCGGTTCACTGGGGGAAGAGAGTGAGTAAAGACATCGCTTGCGCTTGCGTCGGAGTCGGACTCACCTTTACCTCAGCTTACGGTGAAGCAACAGTCTTGGTCATTGACACTTGGCTGGAGGCGACAGAGGCTGCTCTGCATAAATTGGATGTTTTTTTTTTCAGTTTGATGGTAATCAAACACATTACTGAAATGCAAGATACAGTTCCAGTCAACTTTCTTTGGTGCTGAGCAAGGGTAGGGTGGGGTTAATTAACCTCTCTCACAACACCCTATACCTTTAGGCACATATAGGGTAGGGTATGTATACCAGGATATTATGCTGCATTTGAACAATTTGTAGTTTTTGATGAGATGAACAAAATTAAGTCTTTCACGCTTAGCAATGGAAAAAGTAACTATCAGCTATATAGAGCTATAAATAAACTGTCTAGGTGATATTAGACCCACACATCACATGTAAATCCATTACTTACAAAACATTTCGAAAATTGTGTCAAAAAATTATTTCACAAACATTTTCATCAATCGTAACCAAAAATCTTCCGTTTGATCGAATGACGCCATCGTCATTTAACGAAAACTACCAGAAACTAACCATTTCGACATACAGAGAGTAAAGTAAAATCAAGTATCAAGACTCTTCGGATGTACGGCAAGCATCAACATCCCGTGGTGGTGCGGCCTCGATATTCGTTCGGATACACAGACAGAGAGATAGTGTACACACACTACAGAGACTCATGTGGAATTGTGGATGCATTCCAACTTTTCTGATGATGTGATGATGATGATGTCATATCACTTTGCTTTTTATGATGAACGGGTTAGGTATTTTCAGAGTCAATCTTACAACAAATATTTTGGTACGAGTCGAATTTCTCCAGCTTAGCAGATTAGAAACTAAACTAAAATATCCTTTTCATTATACAAAAATGTTAAGCTGCCATGCCGCATTAGCATATTTTAGTCTTGATTTCGCATTTTGGTATGAATAAAATAACACGTACGTATTCACGCACGATCGGTCAAGGTGCTTGGAAGCAAATGTCAGAGTATTTGACACAATTTAATTACTTAACAGTGTTTAGTTTATCTAGGAGGATGGAGTACAGGCGTGCAAAAGGCCAATGGGCTTAAGTTTTGTCAGTGTCAGTATTTTTGTCAACTTAAAAAGAATACACTACACTCACAAAACTTATTACTTACTTCAAAGATCTTTTGGCGCGCGGCGAGAGGTGGAACTAAAAACGCTTGATGATGACCAATGAGGAATGAAAGGTCGGTGTTGACAGGTTCGTTGCATTAACTTGGGTAGAACTGGGGCGCCCTCCTGTAAACAACACTGTTGCAACTCCTTTTATACGTTTTTTAGGGTTCCATACCCGAAGGGTGCCAAACGGGACCCTATGCTATTACTAAGGCTCCGCTGTCCGTCTTTCCGTCCGTCTGTCCGTCATCGGGTCCTACAGCATGAACCGTAATAGCTAGTAGATGAAATGTTTTACAGAATGTGTATTTCTATAGCCCCGACAACAACAAATTTTGATAATTAAATATACGAAAAAAACAGGGTGTTTATAATGAAATAGTAGGTATTAAGTCAATACAATAGCGCCTGACATTTTTAATAGCAAGAGACGATTGCCGTCGAGATTGAAGGTACCTATTGCCGTTTTAAGCACAGACGACGATGGTGCGGAAGCCTTTGTGTGCGATTCCGACCCGCACTTGACCAATTTTTATCTATGAAATGATATTTTTATGAAAAATTCTTTAATTATATTTTGTACTTTGTCATTTATTTTTCATTGTAAATAAATAAATCACTTGTTTGCTGACTCTCATACGAAATAGCTGTTTTGGTTTTGTCGTTTATTTGCTCTATCGAAGTTATAACGATGTCAAAATACAAAACGTATACCTAAAAGGAGTTTGCGTCTGCAACAGTCACTCATCCATCAGCCAAAAACGTATTGCTAAAAGGAGTTTGCGTCTGCAACAGTCACTCATCCATCAGCCAAAAACGTATTACTAAAAAGAGTTTGCGTCTGCAACAGTCACTCATCCATCAGCTAAAAAAGTATTACTAAAAGGAGTTTGCGTCTGCTACAGTCACTCATCCATCAGCCAAAAACGTATAACTAAAAGGAGTTTGCGTCTGCAACAGTCACTCATCCATCAGCCAAAAACGTATAACTAAAAGGAGTTTGCGTCTGCAACAGTCACTCATCCATCAGCCAAAAACGTATTACTAAAAAGAGTTTGCGTCTGCAACAGTCACTCATCCATCAGCTAAAAAAGTATTACTAAAAGGAGTTTGCGTCTGCAACAGTCACTCATCCATCAGGTAAAAACGCATTACTAAAAGGAGTTGGCGTCTGCAACAGTCACTCATACATCAGCCAAAAACGTATAACTAAAAGGAGTTTGCGTCTGCAACAGTCACTCATCCATCAGCCAAAAACGTATTACTAAAAGGAGTTTGCGTCTGCAACAGTCACTCATCCATCAGCCAAAAACGTATTACTAAAAGGAGTTTGCGTCTGCAACAGTCACTCATCCATCAGCCAAAAAATACCTTTGGAAGCGTCACGTCTCACACTTCGTCAGTCTGATTCGGATGGAAGCACCCACACAAATGGATTTTCCATGTCCTCTGCGGTTCGAAGCTCTACCTCCCAGAGAGAGGACCCCGAGTTCGAATCCTGGCTGGGGAGGAAGAGTGTAGGACCAGAAGCAACCGCAAAAAATGTTTTAAATTATTGAGGATTGTTTTCATATCGCTCGGCGCAGTTATTACACGGGCCAAAGAAAGTTACGCATGTAGGTCGCAACCTGTCGTGAACTTGGTTCGCGAACCGGTTGTCCCGGGTTCGTAAATCTTAGCGCGACGCGCGGGAATGTGGCCGGTGGAAATCGACAACCAATTATCATGATACGGGGCTGCAACAGGGAAATTACCGTGTTGCATGTAGGTAGGTAGTGTCGGATATTTGTTTGTGATGTCGCTGTTTCTGGAGCCCTATTTTTCAATCGCTCTTTTGCAAACGAGCACTCTTTTCTACCGATTTTCGTTCGTTATAAGTATTCAATTTTCTCTGCAACCCTGGTCAACATACAAGCGATTATATCACACGAGTTGACACGAGCGAATGAAAAACAGAACCCACGACACAGGGTATCCTAGTGTGGGGCCAGAAGCAATGTATGTGCCTGTATCTAAAGGTTTATGTTTATTATTGTCGCTGTTACAAATTCGGCCTTATTTTGACTGTAGTAGGGGTCAGCCATGCGTTCATCAAACTTTACATGACTCCAAAGACTAAAGAATATGGCCAATTTACTAGTAACTTAACAATGATAAATATAATTTCTAGTTCCTACCATATTAGGTTGTAATTGAAGATTTACCTGTGCTCCTAATTTAAATGACGTCAGGGTCACGAGTATCTTAAGAAACACAACGTTTTGCGCCAGTACCTACTCACGGACATTCCAACGACTATATTATTTACGAGCCATTCCATTTTCATCAGACTAAACATTTCACTTCTTGATCATAAAAAGCCTGCTTAGCATTTATAAATATTAACGCCCCAGCGTCATACGCAAGAATGCTGACATTAAAGATTTAATTCGAGCACAGTTGAGTCAGCGTGGCTCAAAAACACTAGTGTGGAACTGGATCACAGCGATCTCAAGTAAAACAGTAAGGCAATCCGCGTTCCTCCAAGGGCAATAAAGATAAGGTTTTGAATTTTTATTAGCATCCTTTCATATTCAATAAAAGAGTTAGACTGGATTTCTACAATACAGGGTGTAACAGAAAGGTGTATTGGTTGTTAGGAACGTCATTCTGAACAACTTTCTCTATGAAACCGATTTGATCGGAACAACTTTATTTTCTAATTCTCCATACAAATCAGCTCGTAAATAGCGCACTAAGCAGGCTTGCTTATAAAGTTATCTCTTATCGAAGTTATGTACAGATAAACGAGACAAGTACTTAAAAAACGAAACATTTTCCACATTACTTATCCCCATCTAGATGACCCAAATACTTAGCACAGTACTTGCGGTATCTACCGCTGCCGTACCTACTTACAGATTATAACTGGGAAATATAAATTGACATAAACATTCGCATTAGTAACTCATAGATAGCAATCGGAGTAATTTATAATCTTGTCTAAGCATTTTAAACTTAAAGACGCTGTGCGCTACCAAATAAGTGTAAGTGTAGCACACTATAGGCACGTAATCGTAATATAAAGCGATCTCAGTCCTGACAGTTGTCTCAGCTAACATCCATTTTCAATATCCTATTTTTATCTGGAATCTGCAGATTCAAAGTTCCAGAGCGCAACTGTCAAACTTAACTCTAGCTATCTATTACCCAAAGTAATATTGCGTATAGGAATTTATTTCAAAGGTGTGCAGGGGTCGTGTTCAGACTGTTCAGGAGCCGATATGAGATCGAGGATCGAGATCAATATACCTATAGAAAAACAGTTTTACTAATAGATTCCACCTCTATATGTATGGATCAGAGAATATATACCCAATTGACTGCGCCTGCGGGGGAATGCGTCTCGCCAAACGTTTGTTGATTCAACAAACGTTCGCATCGCATGCGCAATTGCGCAACCTATGTGCGATGACGGGCCGCCAGACAGTTTCGCAGCGGCTGACCAATCACAGCTCTCTTACCTCGTCCCCCGCCGCCTGTAAATTGATGAGTTGTGTTTCAAAGGAAAATGTATCTATGTGCTCTCCACTGGATAAGTGCTCCTTGGTATAGATACAACTCTCGTCTCCCAAACGTTCGGAGTAAGGCTTCCGTGCGCATTATTACTGAAGGAGAACTGTACGTAATGTGAAAATCATTGCTAGATAGCTCATGGAAATGGACGTAGGTCACAGTGACGATTTCGCCTTATGAAAAGTTTTAATAACTTTAACTTTTCACGTGCTTGAGATTACTTTCAGAGTTAAGAGCAGTTTATTATAACGGGCCTAGGACTGTAATGCTGACGCTAAACCAAATTGTATTTGCCTATAGTTCGCGGATTCTAGGACTATTTCCTAGTAGGTATCGCTCCCGAAGTCCCGATGCTTAATCGTTTCCTCCACCCGAATTACCCTTGACTCAACCTATTTCAAGAGATTGTTGTTAAAAATTGCGGATTCGAATTGAATTCTTTGAGGCCGCTAAAGAGCTTTAGGGATGATTTATATTTGATACAAAATGTATACGTCTCAAATCCGGGCCCCGTCCGGGGCACGTCCACGGCCCATGCCGGTCTAAATTAATCATCCTCAGTCACTTAGCGAAGTCGTTACAAACTCTCTGCTATGAAGAAACCGAATGTCTACTTAAATCATAGTTACAATTTGCTTGTTAAATTGCAATTACACACCCTGCACTTAACTTTCATTAGTTTTGTGCAGACACAACTCAACACCTCAATCACTCACCCTGCTTTTCAACACCTTTAATTAAGTGTATAATCTTACATCCTACCATTTCGGAAGAGCAGCCACACTCTTTACATTCCTATTTTTTCCAAATTCTAAATCCATAATTTTTTTTTTTCGGCCCAGTAGGTACCTAGCACGAAATACAATCTACTTGAGAAGTAAGTTGCTCATCCCTTACATGTAATTTATTGAAAACCATTTGATAACCGAGATACAGTGTTTTCACTGGTTCGGTTGTCAGTTGTCACTGATCCCTCCTATTTTACGAAAAATGTTCCTAATTAAGTATCTCCTTATTTTAGTAAGTGATCTGTGTAAACCATGTTATCTGACAATAAACTTTCATTTCATTTCATCCCTCACGATGCAATCTGTCTCGCGATTTGTTGCTGCAACTTGTTGCCTTGAAACAGATTAGAGGCAGATTTCATCGTGAGTAGGCAGGTTGCATGCAATTGATTGCATCGTGAGTAGGCAGGTTGCAGGTTTCATGCAACAAGTTGCAGCGACAAGTTGCAAGACAGATTGCACCGTGAGTAGAGCCCTTTACAGTTGTTCAACGATCTTTTGGCGCGTGATTGACGTTTACATTACAGGGGAGCGTAACTTCTACGCAACTTAATGCAACGAACCTGTCAAAAGTTCCACCTGTCTCCGCACTCCAAAAGATAAACTTTGAAAACGAACGCCATACAAATAAAGAGTGTTAGCTGACGTTCTAGTTAAGTACACAGAAGTTAATCCGGCAGAACTACAGGACAGATCTAGACAGCTGTCTAGCTCTGTCCCGCAGTTACCCCCGGCTTAACTTATTACTCCAGCATAGACAAATAATAACCGGCCAAGTGCGAGTCGGACTCGCGCACGAAGGGTTCCGTGCCATTATCTATAAAAAACAGCAAAAAAATGTATGGGAGCCCCCCTAAATATTAATTTAATTATTTATTTTTTAAGTAAATAATATACTCAATATATTGTGAACATTTTAAGCGTCTACCTGCTACCATTATCAATATCGAGCAAAAATGAGCAAAAAAATCACGTTTGTTGTATGGGAGCCCCCCTTAATATTAAATTTCTTTTGATTTTTAGTATTTGTTGTTATAGCGGCAACAGAAATACATCATCTGTGAAAATTTCAACTGTCTAGCTACCACGGTTCATGAGATACAGCCTGGTGACAGACGGACGGACGGACGGACGGACGGACAGACGGACAGCGAAGTCTCAGTAATAGGGTCCCGTTTGGCACCCTTCGGGTACGGAACCCTAAAAAGTAATGTCTATGACTCCAGGAATAACTTTTTATTAATAAGGGGGGTAAGTGTGTACATAAAACACAAAATAATACAGAAACAGATATATATTATGTTATGACCGCTGCCAACGTATTAATAGGTACCAATTGTATTTATATAACAACAATTTCTAGTATACACCTACATAAAGGTGCTCCTAAACGAGCCATATTTTCACTGCAATATGTGGCTGGCAACTATTAGTGTCTTTTTCTAACATGTGAGTAAGAGAGGGACACCATTAGGTACCGGGTGCATATTGCAGCAAAACCTGGCCCGTTTAGGAGCACCATAACACTAATATAATAATAACACAACTGTTGTCATAGGAAATTATAATATTTGTATTTAAAATAAAACATAATTTTACAAAACCTGTTAGTGTTACTGGTAAAAATGTATGCGTCTGCTTAAATATTGTTAACATTTTCCATGATATTTATATTATGTTATTAACTTAGAATTGTCTTAAAAGTCTAGTCTAGACTGTGACTAGATGTAATAAACTAAAAGAGTATCTGTATAGAAAGGGCCTAATTTCGTGTATGGAAATATGAATTTAGATTTAGGCTGGATTTCACCAACAAAAAGTCATACGGAGAATAATTATACCGGGGATAACTTGTTTCATAGACACCAGTGACACCTAGATCAGATCACCTCATTTTTAACTGTCATTTGTCATACAAGTTATCCCCGGGATTGTAATTCTCCGTATAACTTTTTGTTGGTAAAATCCAGCCTTAGTCGAGTAGAACGGATCACTTTACGATAGGATGTCATTAAACACATATTTTGAAAAAGTAAGCACCAGAAATCATCAGTGAATTAGGCGGAAAGTTAGACTATATTAAAATTCATATTGTAAGGAGAGGTTTTTCAATCCCCAGTTTAACATACTTTACAGAGAAAATATCCCCATTGTCTGAGTATTGAAAAATCCGCCGTAAGTCGACTGAACCTTCAATACTCAGTATAGTACAGATATCCTGAAAACATAATACGACCGCGCTTCCGAAGTCTATTTTAATTTTAGTGCATTCATTACTTTACATCTAAGTAATAGATTTCAATATGATGGAAGTTCGTTTACACTTAGTTACACTTATTATAAAGTATGCCATACAACCATGGCTTAAAATATTACAAGAAATACTGCAAACGTAATAATATAGGTACAAAGAGAGTCAAATAATTAATCATGGAATGTTAATGATAAATGTCTAAATATAATCACGATAACATTTTCTACGTCTAGCACTCTTTAAATTCAACTACATATAAACATTCGTACGAAATTACCGTTTCATATTTATATGACAAAAATATTAACTGGATTCGTAAAGAGCACCTTCTCGTCAAAAATAAAAACAATATTTTATTTGGTTTATTATCTACAATACTAATAATAAGTTATTCATCCAACACTGTCATATTCGGTACTCTATAGTCGAGTTGTTTTATGGATTTAATACGTAGGTATAAATGTGAAGACTTAAAAAAATTGAATTTGCGGTTCGTGAGGTATTTGAACCTGTAAACTTTATTGTCGAGAGCTGGGATTGTTCAAAATTAAACACCTATATTTTATTAAGGAATACCTGTGACTGCTGGCGTATTTATTACGCGACAAAAATCATTATTTTCGTACTTTTTCTTGATTGTAAGTATATATTTTTATGTTATCATTCCCCACGCCTATTACAGCTGAGCTAATTTAGATTCTAATCATTCTTGTTATAGAGACAATTATGAATTTGACAAATTCGTTGGAAGATATGTTACCATTTAATTTTGGTCCGAAATACAGCCAATTTTCAAACAATCAAATTAAAATGGCACTGTGATTCAACAAACTACATACCCATTTATAGCTCAAGAAGCAACAACTATGTATTTAGACAAACTGCGCTATAGAAATTATCACCCGTATTAATAAAAAGTTTTACTCCGGCAGTAAAGTCTGTCCTGTAATTACTCCCGGATTTACTTTAGTCTTGGAGTATTTAACTTTTTATTAATAAGGGGTTTATGTGACTCTAAATAACATCCGAGTTACAACAATATTTTATTCCTACACCAATCAATATAGCATAGGCCCATATCTATGAAACACAGCCACCGAATCTTTTAGGTTATAACTTGTTGAATTTTTAATAAACAAAATTTGACATGCAATAGCTAGTTAGATTTTCGAATTTAAACCATATTTATACAGGGTGACATTTAATTAACTGACCATATTTTGGGGAATGATAGTACTCATCGCAAAAGAAAAAAAATTTTCGTCCCCCAGTACATTGATCCGATCAGCTGATTTCAAGTTACTATGAGGTCAATTTTTTTTTCGCGACCATATTTTTTTTGGGCAAAGTTCTTCACAATGATGGGCATTCTCCAAAATATGTTCAGCTAATTAAATGTCACCCTGTATTTACAGGACAAAATTCCAGTCATAATAAAGTTACCTACCAGCGCTGCAGTTATGCAACATCAGCATAATTATAGAAAGCATGAAGTCAGCTAACTTCGCAATCGAATAGCTAAAACTGTACAAAAATATCAGAATACAATTTGTAAATCATAGGGTCAACTTAAGATAAATTAAATTACATATAATTCAGCACTTCATAAATCACAGAGAAATAAAATTACTAATTCGACGCATGATCTAGATGCCTCAACCAAATGCCGAACATTAATTTTAGAATATAGATCATGGAGTCGTACATTTCGTTTTCATTCAAGTTGTTATTCTCATCACAGCTCAACTTTCGAACGGGCCTACCTGTTAACAGTTTACTAAGCAACATACTGAATATTCTACTAAACAGTGTTCTCTTATCACTATCGATATTTGTATTCTCGCTACATAATCGACAAGTACAATCACTACTCTCTACCGTTTTGGAAGATTTGGGAGAAGTAGTTCCAGTTTTGGCAACTCTACATCCGTTTGCCGGATCACTATCCGGTTCTGTTACTAACACTGTGGGTACAACACTATCTTTGGATCCTATGTCAATTTGTGAAAAAGTATGCATGCGTTTTGAATTATTATTACTGTTCTTTGAATCAACTGCTTTTATACTGCTTTTAAAGATTAAACCTAGATTGGGGAAATATTTGACGGCTTTAGATTCGAACGACGCTCTAGGTCTGTTCTTGTCTCTTGGAACGGAAATGTTTTCGCAACTATGATAATTGACGGTTTCTTTCAATAGAACATCTTTTCTTAGTTCAAATTTCTTTGTGTCTTGGAATGACAGTGTTTTTTTCAATCGCGGTCGTTCCGACGATAGGTTTTCTTTTGATCCTTCCAAATTTTTATAAGTCACTACCTCTGGCTGACCCGCTGCGAAATCTATATCTCTATAAACCAACATTCTATCTTCGTTCTTCGGCTCATCACTGCAGCCTTCTCTCTCTGAATCAACACAGTCCTCTGACGCATTTACAAACGAAAACGGTCTATGGATTCTCATGACATGCGGATACATATTCCCAGTGGCGACATCTAGGCCTTTGTAGCTGTTTTTCATAACAGACAGCGCCAGATTGCGACCAAAGACTGTATTCTCAGCGTTATCCGTGGACGCTCTTCTACTCCTCACTTTAGAGCTCGAAGTAGGGATATCTTCATAGCTCGTGTAGCACTCAAAGAACCTCTTGCTGTCCCAATTATCATCAGAGTCCGCTGTCCAGTCGCTGGTCAAACTTTGCGTGGACAAGTTCGAGGTGATATTCTGGAGGTAGTTGAAAACATCTAACCCTCCGTCTAGGGAGAGAGATCTGTGCAGTGTACCGTCTGAAGTGGTCTCTTCTGGTATCCTGTCTTCGAACTTGCTTCCTAGCCAGCTGTTGACCTCCTGTCGGTTCAGATCTAGACTTAGCAGTTCTTGTCTCAGGTTGGATTTAGTTTGTTTCGTGTCCGAGTGGCGGCGCGGATGCGTTTGGGTTTTGGCGCGCGCTGTGGTAGGGTCGGAGTGTCTACGACGTGGGGGCGCCACTGACGGACATTTTGCTCGCGAGCGTGGATAGCGAGCGGCGGGGGAACGAGCCCACTGTGATGTCAGACTCTGTAAAGAGCTTGCGAAAACTGTGGAGAGAAAGGGGAAACATTATTATCGGGGTCTAAAGTTTGTCGAAATGGAGAACATTGAACGAAATTGTGTGCATATGCAGGACATCAGTTGAACAACAAATAGGTGAATTGGCCTATGGAATGTATAAAATTATGTTCAGTATGTTCAATGTTTTTGTTTTACATATTTACGTGAAATAATAAAATGTTAGTTACCATCTTACAAACTACTATTAAACTCTAAAATCGTGCTTTAAAATTAAGACTGACACAAAATGATACAACGAAAATGAAACGCAAATAAAACGTAAATTGCTATCATACATAAGTTATTTGAGGCATTGTGATGTTGAGTTAATTCAACTTAAAGTAATTCATTTTTGTGGCATCATATATGGGCAAAGTTGGAAGTTCTCTAGACATTCCTGTATACAGTTGCATAAAACAATGATAAAACAAATGCTGAAACTCTGAAACTTGATATTTCGAACATAATATTTTTTTCTATTATATTAATTACAAACACAGCGTATACTCCCTAAAATTACTTGACAATATTAGCTCCAACAGCTCTTATGCGGTTGCCATAGATTCCATTTTCGAACTCATTTTTGAATTATTTTAATGTACTGACGAACTAATCCAAAACGATTTTCGAACTCACGAAAATGGAATCTATGGCAACCGCGTAAGAGCGTCGGCTAATATTGTCAAGTAATTTTAGTGAGTGTGCCCCAGAGTTAGCACGGAATGTCTACATCGTGGGACCAGAAACAGCGACGTCAAAAACGTAATAGAATAATGGTCTTTAGCCACAACAAAACTAAATAAGCGGCCAAGTGCTAGTCGGACTCGCGCACGAAGGGTTCCGTAACATTATCTATAAAAAAATCGCAAAAAAATAATTGTATGGGAACCCCCCCCTAAATATTAATTTTATTTTAATTTAATTATTTATTTTTAAGTAAATAATATACTCAATATATTGTGAACATTTAGAGCGTCTACTTGCTACCATTATCAATATCGAGCAAACATGAGCAAAAAAAAACACGTTTGTTGTATGGGAGCCCCCCTTAATATTAAATATCTTTTGATTTTTAGTATTTGTTGTTATAGCGGCAACAGAAATACATCATCTGTGAAAATTTCAACTGTGTAGCTACCACGGTTCATGAGATACAGCCTGGTGACAGACAGACGGATGGACGGACAGACAGCGAAGTCTCAGTAATAGGGTCCCGTTTGCCACCCTTCGGCTACGGAACCCTAAAAACGCGCATAGAAGGCTACAGAACTCCCAACCCTGCCCACCGCAAATTAGAATACCTTATTGGTCTGTCTCGCGCGCCCTAGAGTCATCCACTACAGGTCCTACACAAGGTACCGACGAAAGCTTCGGTACCGCTCGCCGAAAGCTTCGGTACCGCCGAAAGCTCAGTACCACGGGCCGAAAGAGATGCGCGGGGGCGACGCTCGGCCTTCGTCCTTCGTCGAGAGCGCAAGCATGAACCTAATGCCGAATACAACACAGGTCAAACACGCCACAGAAGAAAACAAACTTTAAGCGGAGGGCGGAAGGTTCAACATAATTATAGTAAAAGAAATGGGATTTTTCAACTTGGTAAACGAATAAAAACAATAATAGTCTCTTTCTTTCTGTAGTATTATAAATATATAAGATGAATATTTTTACTGATAAAATAACATAGCGTCACGCCTTTTCCCATGTGGGGTGGCAGAGGCACACTTGTGCCCACTTTTAGCCAAATATTAAATAGTATTTTTTACTGACATATGCGTAAAAATTTAAAAAAATAATTAAAAATCATATAATTAACAATGTTAGGCACAAAAATGAAAATTATTACATGAACTGAGATGATGTTAATTATGACAAAAGAGGATCAATACGAGGAAAACAAAAGCTAGAAGGTCGTAAGCAAATAACATACAGGGTGTAACACGTATCTGTTACATGCAATGGCATGCTTAGTGCTTCTGTGGAGTAATCTTCTGATTGTTATTATTCTGTGGCTAGAATGTGATGTACTCGTAGCTAATGCTGTCTCTTTCGGCCCTGATCGGCATCGGAATTTAGAATTCTACTGTCTCGATACTCGATAACCATCCAAACAAATTATAGAGGCGTTAAAATTTTGAACATGTTCATATACGGTAGTTTTAGATGCTTCGATTTTGTTGTGGTCCCCCGAAGTCCACTTTAGACTGTTAAAATTGTAGTAAATGTATATTTTAAAACTCAAAAAAACAGTTGTACTTAACTGAAATATCCAACAGTAAACATGGAACAATAATGTACCAGAACCAAAATTGTTTATGTCCAGATGAAATTAGTAGAATGTATGGTATGGTTATGTTATACAGGGTGTAACAGAAAGGTGTAGTCATATTTTAGGGGGTTGTTACGGGCATCATTCTGAGCAACTTTCAGTTCGAAACCGATTTGATCAGTGCAACTTTAATTTTCACTTCTCTATACAAATCAACTGACCGCCCGGACCAAAACATATGGAGATCTGAAAAATGAAGTTGCTCTGGTCTAATTGGTTTCGTAGTAAAAGTTGCTCAGAATGGTCTCCCTAACAACCCCCTAAAATATGACTACACCCTTCTGTTACACCCTGTACAAATCATCAGTCAAAAATGATGTAGTTAGTATAGTTAGTAGGATGTATAGTTTAGTTATTCTCATGCTTTTTAAAGCCCTAAAACACACGAAACTATGCTCTTCTCACTTCGTCAAAGTGAGGCTTTCATGCCACAACCACCTTAAAACTAACCCCCTATCGATTTAATACAAACAAGACCCCATAAAAAAGCTCTCGAACTTGCTATCATACGAGTAAGTACAAGAATGGTTTGTACCCCTAAAGCTATCAGCTCCCCTCAGCCCCCCATGTAAAACCATCACTCACCACTTCCTCTAACCCCAACAAGCATTGAGTAATTACAATAATGATATCTTCTTCTTAATAAGTAAGAACGAGAAAGCTATCTTTCCCAAGCTACCAGCTCCCCTCAGCCCACAGCCCCCCATGTAAAACACAACCATTAACCACGTTCCGAACCAAATTAAGTATACGAGTAACTACAAGACGGTTATCTCCCTCCAAAGCCATCAGCTCCCCTCAGCCCCCCATGTAAAACACACCACTTCCAAAACCCCACCAAGCATACAACAAGAACGCCATCTCCCTCCAAAGCCATCACCTCCCCTCTGCCCACCACATCCTTAACCCCACCAAGCACACGAGTAATTACAAGAAGGCTATGACCGCCCACAATGCCTGCTCCCCTCAGCCCCCTGTACAAAACCCCAGCTCCCGCAACTACTCACAACTTCCTAATGCCGCTGTTCCGCTTCCACGGAGCGTCGTCTGGCTCGCACGGCAGCGGCCCCTGCACCGGCGCTTCGTCGTCCTCCGTCGCCGTGCTCGTTAGAGACGGGCTGGTGTCCGAGCTACTGCAAGCGAGACGACGGATGGCTTGGCAGTGTCTATAGCGAGGGCGCAAAAACCAGTTTTGCTTGTAGCCGGCGCGGCACGGCTCGGCGTCGTCGCCAAGCCCGAACCGGGTTTCCGCGCCCTTGCTACAGCCACCGTCCTGCCATCCGTTTGTAGAATTGGGGGCCTGGGTGATGGGTCCGCTAGCTATAGGTCTGACTAGAAAATAAAATATCTCTTCTCTTCTCTTAACTTTTCACCTAAAACTCAAGTCTCTCCGTGTTCTGTGTCAAAGCACGGATACAATAATATTATACTAATACAGATAGACCACCTAGAGCAAAATATGACACCGGCGTAAACTGAGATGGTACGGAAACTTCTTTAGTTCGAGGACATTATCGCTTGGTGCAGCGCCACCGAAAAATTGCGAATACCACGAGATGGCGCTAAGATATATAGGATTTATTCTAAGATTAGCGCCACCTAGGAGTATGTTAACTGAAACCACCGCGTTTAAAGTACAAATCTTGCTCCTCACGTCATCTCTTTTTTACGAAGGGTTACTAATTCTAATTTGTATGGGATGAGCACCGTGGTCAAAGTCATCGTTTTAATTTGGAATGTCTGTTCGTCAGTCTGTCTCGTCACTGTCGTCAGTCAATCCTCAGCCAGCAAGTGCCGAAGCAGGCCAAGGAGTCGGAGTATTTCGGTGATGGAATACATGGCGATAGTTAAGAAATTATTTCGCTAGGAGATGCGGCGATCTCTGTAGTTTGCATTCATTGTAGTGTTTTTTTTTTTTGAAAGGGTTTACCTTCCCATTGATCCCAATGACTCCAGGTCAGGATCTGATGATGGGATCCTGGAGAAATCGAGGGAACTCTTCAAACATTATAGGCAGACCTAAAGTGATTTTTGTGTTTTTCATAATAACTCGTGCAAATGCACATGGTAATGTGTTACCGGTTAGTGCCTTTTCACACACACACCAGTTGCCGGGTAGCCGGCGCCGGCTAACCGGTTGTCATTTCATACGATTGCCCGGCAAATTACGCCCGTACGTATGAAAGCGTACGCACATGGCCATACACTTCGCCGCCGAGTAGCCGGCGCCGGCTATCCGGGAACCGGTATGTATGAAAAGGCTCTAACTCTGTCCCTTATTAACATTTTACTGCCGGAGTGACTTTTTATTAATAAAAGGGATAACGAGGGCGTAAAAGGGAGTAATTTTAGTCGGCAATTCGGCAACGGCTACCCGGGAACCGGTATGTATGAAAAGGCACTTAGGCAGCTGTCCTGACCTGTCTGCGGGGTTGTCCCTCGTGCCCCGCAGCGTCGCCAACTGCTCCTCCGCTCGGCCCAGCTTGAGCTTGAGCTCATTCCGCTCGTGCAGTATGGCTCTCAGCTCGCGCGCGCTGAAGGTCGGCTTGCTGGATTGATCGTCGTCGTCGGCGCCATCGGGCGAGCCGGCGCCGCATGAGGCGCACTTCTGTGGCCGGTAGTCTAATGTTAGATTTCGTGTTTCATCATAACGCCGCGTGCGCTGTGACATGTTTTCGTGTTTTGTAACACCCTAACATTGTTTTGTCTTTGGCAAGGAATTTTTGGTCTTTGGTTTGTGTTGACAATAGTTGACATTGTGAGTGATAGGGGATGGATTAGAATAAAGAAAACACTTTGTATCCTCGTCGGAGCTCATTTTTTAAATGAGAAAGGTTCGTGAAAACTTTTTTTGCTAAAACACGGCTCGAAATCGCAACGGACGGGATATGTTCTCAGACATTGTTCTCGAACACTGTTTGCAAACAATGATTTGTTATAATTCTGGAGCAGCGGACACGGCTAAACAATGTAATGTAGGATGTGAGAAAACGCGAAAACGTGTCGCAGCGGACGCGGCTTAAGGCCTAAGAGAGGTTTGCTACGAGCACTGATCCGAATCCGATCCGAAGTTCTGTGAAAATACGAATGAAGATTCAATGGAATTCACGGATGACGGACGGATGATTTGAAACGTCTACCTACACGAGGCCTTAGGGTTCTTACATTTCTGAAGATAAGGGCAAAAACTACTGATCTTCAGTACTGCAATAAGAACCAGTAATCCTATCTGGACACAACACACTTAGCGAGATTCTAAACGACCAGCACTAAGTGGGCACTTCACTTGTTTTTATGACGTAATAAAAATAAACAATAAAATGCGGGTTATATGGAATAGGAAGGAATAAAAGTATAAGTTCAACCGGATTTTATTGAGTGTTAAAAGGAGGGTGGGTCAGCTCCAGAAGACTGAAATCGTATGGGAAAATGAGTAATATTCTCGGATTGCATGATTAATGAATTTATGGAGAACTCTCATTAAATTACCAGCGGTACGAATTGGACGCCGCATAGTTTGTCCACCGCCGCCTCCGAAACAGCCCTTGACGTTTACATACGGGCACATACATTGATTCTGGGCTACTACACACCACATCCTGTGTCTTGGGAATCAGAACATGGACCCCACAAACATGTAAACATCTTATGTTATCCCCAGCCGGGAATCAAACCCGTGACCTCTTGCTACACCACAGAGGTCTTTGAAAAATAATAATGGGAAAATAAAAAGTTTATAAAAATAGTACACAGAGCCTCGATCACGAACGTTTTCGAGATCGTAAAACGTTTTCGAGAACGCAGGAAATTGTATTACTTATATGTCTTAAAGAATAAGAATCACTGACATTTGGCTTTCTATCGAATCTTTGTTCGTGATTGGGCTACTGGTAACAGAACACTATTATAAGTTACATGGTTGATTTGTCCACTGTTTGGCGAGACATCACGGTATGTTATCCAGTGGTCCTTCCTTACACTAGGCAAGCCTGTATCGTAAGGGCCTTGGCATGATAATTTAAGAAGAATTCATGCCACCGTTGACAAAGATATTGCCTGCGATTCCAAAGGCGACACGAACTATACTTACTAAACTAATTAAAATGGTATGTTTGAAAATGGAATCTGTGGCCACCGCGCAAGAGCTGTCGGATTTGAAGGTTGTCAGTTTAGTTCCTTTAGTTCCTCTAGTATAGTGGTTTTGACACCTCAAGAATAGCCCACATTGTCACGTTACCTTGTTTTGTGCCTCATGCTGCTGCAGCGTGGTGATGTCCCGCTGTTGAGACTGCACGATTGCATTCAGCTCAGAACGCTCTTCACACACCAGGCGCAGCTGAAATAATAACCTCCATTATTGTAATTTGAGGCAATAAAGACTTTATTTATCTATCTTAATTAAGAATCGGTAGGGACCTATCGTGCAAAAAAAATCTCAAAAAACATATACATATAGATCGTCAAATTGATTATCTAAACGTCAGTACAAATAGTGTATTCTGTGTGTTTGCAAGACATGCTTACTGCAATTTGTGAGTCAAGGTTGTTCTCGCTGGCTTTGTTTGTTCGCGGCAGACAACTGAATACAGATTTGTAGTTATTTGATTAGGTATACCGGATCTCGATAGATTTAGATTCACATATCGTAGGTACACATGGACAGGCATCGTGCATGTGTCACAGAGTCACAGATGGCAAAATTACTATCTATCGTGTCGTGTTACATTTATTTATTTATTTATAACGTTTATTCATGAAAAAAGCACTTATTTAATTAATTTAAGTCTGCCAAACTGCTAGGCAGTTTGTCGGCAGGTTGGTTTGGCTCTTAACTATAACATTATGTACTTTTTTAATACTAATCCCATCCCCCGTTCCAATTTAATGATATTTAAAGATTTTTAATATAATATTGCTTCAACATACATTTAAACTTTCTCTTGGGAATTGCATCTGTAATGAACTTATCTGGCATATTATTTAGTATCTTAGGCAGCACCCTACAAGCTGTTCTAGACCCATAATAGTTTATGTGTCTTGGAATAATGTATTTGATCTTATTTCTATTAGTGCTACGAGTAGGGTAGCCATGGACGCTCCTTTTTAGTTGGTTCCGCATTCCAAATGTATCTAAGGCAATTTGATATTCTACTTTCTTGTCAACTGGTATTATTTTACAAACTTTATATGATTTCTCATAATTTTTGTTACATTGTTCTTTGTCTCTTTTGCTAACTAAACATTTCAAAAATCTTATCTGTAATTTTTTTATTTCATTGAGATATGTTGGAAAGGTGCGACCATAGCTACTCAACCCGTATCCTATCAGTGATTCTACCAAGGCATGATATATGCTGTATAATACTGATCGCTTTACATAATATTTTAAACTTTGAAACTTTGCTAATAATAATCTTAATTTATTACACAGGTTTTTTATGTGACACTTCCAGTTCATGTCTTTGTCTATTGTCAATCCCAAGTATTTAATTTTATCTACTTTTTC
Source organism: Argyresthia albistria (assembly GCA_963457715.1). Classification (NCBI taxonomy): domain Eukaryota; kingdom Metazoa; phylum Arthropoda; class Insecta; order Lepidoptera; family Argyresthiidae; genus Argyresthia; species Argyresthia albistria. The sequence continues at coordinate 5,983,862 of OY735274.1, read as the reverse complement.
TATAATACCACACTGACAGCCAACCTGATCTTTATGTAAACAATCATAACTATGACCTTTTATATTTATGTTTATATCCTTCTTCTTACACATTGGAGATCTGATATGTAGGAGTTTTGTTTTCTGTGCATTAAGGATTATACCATCATCATGTGACCATTTCATTATACTATCAAAGTCTTCTTGTTTACATTTTTCAATATTATTTTCATCTAATCCAGAGTACAGTAGGCATGTGTCATCTGCATACATGTATGATTTACAATGTTTAACTACATTTGTGATACTGTTAACATGCATTATGTACCCTATGGGCCCGTACACGGAGCCAGTCGGCACACCATGTTTCACATCATACACGTTGCTACACTGTCCATTGACCCTAACTTTAATTGTACGTGATTCCAGATACCGCATAAACCATATTAGCATTGGGCCTCTTACACCACATTCCTCCATTGCTTTCAACAACGTAATGTGGTCCAAGGTGTCAAACGCTTTTTTAAAGTCAATAAACAGTGCCACAACATGTTGTTTCACATTGAGCTTTGTATATATTTCATCTGTAAATTGAAACAAGACTGTATTAGTGCCTTTTTCGCGCTGAAATCCATGTTGTGATGTGCTTATTATTTGATTTTTATACAAAAATAATGAGATCTGTTCTACAATAATTTTTTCGACAATTTTATTAATTGCCGACAATATGGCTATTGGCCTGTAATTAGTATATTCATAGTGGCTTGACTGTTTATAGATAGGTCTTATTATTGACAGTTTCAAGTCGTCTGGGTACATACCCTGGATAACATTTTTAGGGTTCGGCTGTATCTCATGAACCGTGGTAGCTAGACAGTTGAAATTTTCACAGATGATGTATTTCTGTTGCCGCTATAACAACAAATACTAAAAAATAAAAGAAATTTAATATTAAGGGGGGCTCCCATACAACAAACGTGATTTTTTTTTGCTCATTTTTGCTCGATATTGATAATGGTAGCAGGTAGACGCTTAAAATGTTCACAATATATTGAGTATATTATTTACTTAAAAATAAATAATTAAATTAAAATTAATATTTAGGGGCGGCTCCCATAAAATTTTATTTTTTTTTGCGATTTTTTATAGATAATGGTTCGGAACCCTTCGTGCGCGAGTCCGACTCGCACTTGGCCGGTTATTTTAACCATATAACCCTATAACAGGCCAAAATAAAATCAAATAAATATTTTTTGTCATGCCATCGTGCACGGGCACAAGGCCGATGGGCTTAAGTTTTGTCAGTGTCAGTATTTTTGTCAACCTGACAAGAATGCACTACACACACAAAACTTACTATAGCTTTCCAAAAATCTTTTGGCGCGCGGTGGCGGGTGGAACTAACGCTTGATAATGACCAATGAGGAATGCCGAGAGATGCCCCCGGTAAACGTCACTCATCATCAGCTAAAAGACTGTAATACATAGTAAAGCTTTCCACCGATACTTTTCCGCACGCCCCGCCGTAACAGGTGAAACAAACGCTTGATGACAGGTTCGTTGCATTAAGTTGCGTAGAACTAGCACCGTTAATGTAAACGTTACTCAAGTGCCAAAGATGGTTATTGGAAGTCTGGTAAATGTCTGGCCGTTCTCGTTGACGTCATAGTGACGGCGGCAGTGGACAAAGCCCAATTCTCCATTAAGACCGCGACAAAAACAGCCTTTAGCAAAACACAAATCGCTCGGAATGACGAGTATTATTTGCTGTACGTTTTTTCACTAGCTTTTTTATGTTTATCACGAGTTTCAGAGTGACTTCGCTTTCCCATAAACGTTATTTTAATAATTTTCCTCGATAGAAAAGTCTCCTGAAGTTGCCAGAGAATCTGTCTGTCACTATGTTTTATTTTACAATTTCGCACCGCATCTGAATTTGTGTTCTTGTTATTTATCTAATCCTTCCTTTCGGATGTTCCTCAGTTAGACTTGCTTAGCTTGGCTTTAACCTTTTTTTTCCTCTAAAAATAAGTTAAGGATGAAATTCTAAGTTCTGATTGCCTAGGGCCCGCCCTTAAGGACGGCATTAAGTGTCAGTTACCTGATTCTGCATCTGCTTCTGTTTCCGCCGCAGGTCGCGGCTGACTTGCACCAACTTCTCCACTTGACTCGTGAGCTGCGAAGAGTCCAAAATAGCCATTTTACAACCAAATATCACGAATCAAACAACAGTAATAGTACTACGGTTTATGTAACTGGCTTCACAAACACACGTGATTGTATGGCGTAGTAACGGGAACAAAATAATAATATCCGATAATAAATAACACACCAATGTTTTGAATTGATCTTTAGATAACAGTGAGATTGCATCGATGTTTGAAACAGGAAGGAATGATGGGCAGTTATCTCGGTAAGATAACATTTTAAATGTTATTGACATGAGTCGATGATAACTGTGTTTGAACATTCTTGCCAGAACACTTTGTGATTGTTAATTTACAACAAAACAATGAATGAAAATCAAGGATCCTTCCGGAAGTCTAGGTTTCTTTAGGTATTTAGCCCAAGTCGTCTATAAGGCGCAAGACATAGTATACTTTTGAGGTGCAGCAGGTCAGCAAAGCATGTAATGTCTCCGCTGGTATTATCTTCCTTATCGAATATGACAAATGAAATGTGCTACATTGATCAGCCCCCAAGACACAATACTTATCATCACTTAGATAAAACAAAATGCAAGCCATTTGACAGCTGCCAACGAAATCGCCAAACTAGCACCGTAGTTTACATGTTTTTGAAGTAAAACTTCTTGGGGCACGGGGGTAAAATTTATTTAACCTCTCAACTGTGGGTTATTCATATATTTGCTTTTCAATTGCTAGTAGCCGGGTGCTATCACGAGTGGCTAAGAAATGTAACGGAAATTGGAATCGGTGACGTCAGGGTCGGCTGAAGACTTTTAAAGCCGCAACTATTTTCAATACGGTTTTTAACTAATCAGATAAGATAATAATACATTCGTACAATAAAGAATGTTAATTAGTGAGAGAAAAACCTGATGAAACGTTAACAAATAAAAATTATTTTAAGCATTCTTCCACGAGTTCTTGATTTCCGGTATGGCCAAGATGGCGCCGCCGCCGCCGCCGCCGCCGCTGGCTGGGATAAACAAAACCAGTGACGTGACCAAAAACTACTTCGTTCAACCTCTTTGTTGGAACCGGAACTTATGTTTGACAGCTGTGCGATGCGATCCATACAGTTTGTAAGAAAAGAGTTTCATCAATGTCACACGGGTCGATATGGATTTCTAAAACAAGCAAAGCAATGCATACATTTGAGCGAGACGGCTTAAAGACGTGACGTCAGATGGTATATAATCTGAGCGAGATGCAAATAGTAGTGACACTATTGAATGAGTTAAGTATATCACCACGAGCGCGACAAATTGTAGATAAGGAATGGTGGGAAATAAATGACATGACGTATTAAAAGTAAGTACAAGTATAAAATAATTTCAAATAATCGGACGTCTGAAACTTAAAAGTAACTTGAAGCAGAGATTGGATCTCAAAATTGGAAATTTAAATCTCTTTTAGTATAGGTAGGTATAGGTGTATAGTATAGGTACCACTTAATGATCTAGCTACAGAAGTTTTACTTCTAACACGTGTACGGTGCTACACGCGTTTTTTTTTTTTTTTATATCTACTACTCTCTATCTGAGCTAGCGTGGTGGAGTATGGCTCAATCTTACTCGGATCCGGGTAAAGGCCTGTGCCCCTCGGTGGGGACATTAATGGGCTACATTTACTTTACTTTTACTACTCGTAGTCCTTACTATGGTGATTAGTAACTTTATCTAGTGTGTCAGGCGGCTGTACAAACATCCTGCTGTCATTTGTCTATCCCCAATGTGTCCCCCAGTCAGATCAAGGACGGGCGTTCAGTATCAAACCGTCCATTATTCACGATAACACGACGTATTTTTCCGCCAAGCCCGTGTAACAAGATAACGTCATCTGTTACACGTAACGACAAATTGGTTATAGGATACATGGAGCCGGCGATGGGCTGGTCCTGTGTGATCACAACAAATGACGGCTAAATGTTGGAAAATGATTGTGTACATATAATATTCTAAGGTTACGTACGATAATATGCCGTGCCTTTAAAATATTATCATCATTTATTCTTGTGGATGATAATGACAATGATTGATAAAGCTGGGTGATCTAATCAGATTCATAGAAGGCGGCGTCTTTGATGTTAATCTACGAGAGTATCTTGTCAATACGGTATCCCTCAGTTGGAGTCCGCGAGGCGAGGACCAGCCGCGTAGCGGTTGGTCCGAGCCGAGCGGTAGCCAATACCCTGATGCGAGGAATTTTTGTATGTAACGATATATGTTTATGGCCAGCGCGGCGGTGCCTACGACGCAGCTCACGACTGGGCTGCAAGCAACTCACGCTGTCGACGAGCTGCGTCTTCTCCTGCAGCTGCAGCTCCTGGCGGCGCAGCGTGGCGCGCTGCTTCTCCGCGGTGCCACTCAGCCGGGAGAGCACCTCCTGGTCGTGCTCGCGGGCGGGCGACGGCGGCGCGCTCGAGCCTGCGAGAAGATCAATCGATACTGACATGCTAGTCTGGAATTCAGTGACTGAATCCAGCGATAGCATGACGAGTGCCGGGGGAAGTCTTGTCGCGGAAGGTGAGGAGTCCGAGCACGCGCTTCACATGTCATGTTACGGTGTTGGTAGTCTAGATAGAGTTCAGTGACTGAATCCAGAACTAGAATTGATTGCGGACGAAACGAAATGTAACAATACTAAAATCTACGGGGAAAAGAAACAATCAATCATTCAATCTATCAACCTCTATGTAATATGTAGTTATTACCGTAATTACTTGATCCGAAATTTTCCGTATTCACTAAATAAATTATTTCCATACTTTTTTGCCCTAGATCATCCCACTGCAAACCTCTCTTCCGCACCTTCCATACATCCCGATCTCGGTCCTCGCTCTTCACTCCAAAGTTTTCTAGGCAGACATCGACCTCGCTTTGCGGGATTAGGGACTTACCCGTTACTAATAAAAAGTTTTTGCAGGGTGCGTGTGTATGCACCTTGCACAGTTTTTAGGGTTCCGTACCCGAAGGGTGCCAAACGGGACCCTATTACTGAGACTTCGCTGTCTGTCCGTCCGTCCGTCCGTCCGTCCGTCTGTCTGTCACCAGGCTGTATCTCATGAACCGTGGTAGCTAGACAGTTGAAATTTTCACAGATGATGTATTTATGTTGCCGCTATAACAACAAATACTAAAAATACTAAAAAACAAAATAAATTTAATATTAAGGGGGGCTCCCATACAACAAACGTATTTTTTTTTGCTCATTTTTGCTCGATATTGATAATGGTAGCAGGTAGACGCTTAAAATGTTCACAATATATTGAGTATATTATTTACTTAAAAAATAAATAATTATTAAAATTAAATTAATATTTAGGGGGGGCTCCCATACATATTTTTTTTGCGGTTTTTTTTATAGATAATGAATGGTACGGAACCCTTCGTGCGCGAGTCCGACTCGCACTTGGTCGGTTATTATTAGTAAAGTGGCTACCTACTAGAGTGTAGTCAATAACTGACCGAAAAATTGTGGAAAAAGTATTATTTCTTCCAAAATCAATCATGTCAATCAGTGGTTGTCAACTATCATCAATCAGTGGATTTTGATGTGGTTGCGTTTGCAAATATAAGAGCTGGTTTAGTTTTTGCAGCAAAAACTGGTTTCGACGCATATAACATCGATGACAGTGATTTGACGGTGAATGGTTTAGTTTCCACTTCGCATGTGTCATTCATTATGAAAATCTTAATTTCGTATACTTCAATAAATCTCAGACACGTTAAATGAACCAATAGAAATCTATTTTATGCAACGTGTTGGCACGTAAAAGCCTTTACGATGTCTGATAGACGACATCGACGGCTGTAAATTCACGAAAATAGTGCCCTAACCTTTAACACACCTTTACGTGTATCTATGTGCATTATTTGACCTTAACAAACTGGGTTTTTGGGTAAATGGCTCCTCCAATGACGCGCGCAACGACGAAGCTCAACTTTAGATATCCCGTAACTGGCTTTTGGAGTATCTTTTCTAAGACAATTTAAGTACCAATCTAAAGTTGAGCGTTGTCGTTGCGTCAATGTCAATGAGCGGTCATTGTGCTACCAGAATCCAGGCCCAGTACCTGGTAAAAATAGTTTTGGAAATGTTTCACTCGCGGTTAGGTAGGGTTATAGCTGTAAAACAGCGGTTGTTATCGCGTAGTTATCCAAAGCAGTCGATAATAACGTATAAACAGCGGCTGGCAACCGGCTGCTTATCCGACTCAATTCCAATAGGTCTTACAATTTTGACAGTTCCTGAGTCGAAAATTGTTATAATAAACGAGCCGCTATATACAAATAGGTATTTTTATTACATTAATTACCTACTCTGTCATGGTGTAAAGCATAAATTGCAATGTAACATCCTTTATTTTTCTAGATATACCGAAATAAACAAGGCAGTATGACATGTTTTCAACCGTAGACAGCCGCTGTTTATGGGTGATCACTGCGTAGTCAGCGAAAAAAGCGGCTGGTTAACGGCTGGCTGACTATGATAACAACCGCCTTCACATCTATAGACTATAGACCTTTACTACTGTTTTCAACCATGGGGTGAGGTAGGTCTCTTTTCGATCATTGATGGATGTGGGGGGACTCTTTTCGACTATGGGGGGAGGTGGAAACTTTTTTTCGACCGTGAGGAATGGGGATGGATGGACTCACCATCACTGGGGGCGTTGAGGGTCCGCCTCAGTCGCTTGTTCTCGTCCTGAAGACGTGACACTGCCGTCACCAGCTCTGCTGACTCCGAGCGCCACTGCTCCTCGATCGCTTCGATTTCCTGAACAAATATACAATTCAGTGAGGACAGTTCTGTATGTATGGCGATGTATTTAAATTTCATCGTTCGTTCATCGGGAACATTTACATGCATATTCATCTTCTTTATTGCACAAGATATTTAAATAGATTGAAAATAAATGTTATAGGCATAGGCGAGCTTATCGCTAGACAAATCTACAGACATCTCATTACGGAATCACTTTGCATGCACATGATCCTACAGTGTCGCTTTTTCAGATCAAAAGACGTAGCAGATCAAAACAAAGATGACAATAAAGGTTAGTGTCCGATAAAGCCCACGGAACATAAACACGCGAGGTGATGTTGCACATAGTAAAATCCTAGGTTTATTTTAAGCTATCTTCTTTGCAATAAACATTGTAAACATTTTACAATATTGTGAATTATTTACAATATCACACACAATGTTGCAATTAATTGCATTTGGTGATTACAGGGAGGTGTATTCTGCATTAATATTGATAAACGATTGTATATCGGTCAAGGTTAGAAATCTTTATTTATTGGACCATTCAGTAATACATTTCAATAAGTAGGGTAAGTAGTTATTGCAAATCAATGTCACAGAGAGTTGTTGCTGAAAGTATATGGGCGGTGACTGCGCGCACATAATGAAATTGCAAGCATTTGTCAATAATGCACATTTTGACACTTACATAACAGTTTTGTTCTATGATAAATAAACCTATGCGACGCCCGATAGCGAATAAGCCACCATTGTACAAACTTTTCTGTAGATAATTATCTCTCCTCTGATTTAGATGAAAAATAAAACGAGCATTTTATATACAAATACAGAACTTCATTCAAAACCGATTTCAGTTAAGACTCGATAACACCGACCTTCATATTTACATTTACTGAATGCGTGCAATAATTACACTGGCAAATCTGGCCAATATGCCTCTAAGTAAACTAGGAAACTTTACGCTTCTCTATACGTAGACTAATTGTCTCTGCTGACACTGCTGTCCCCACCAAAAGCATATCTTCAGGTTTCATCACGTGACATTAGCGAAATTATTGTGGCAACACACGATAGAAGCCACAGATCAAAAACTTAACTTACTTTGAATGGCTTTGGGGACAGACAACATGTTCAGTAGAAGCGAATTATATTATTTCCAGATGTTTTTCAAGCAAGTGCCTTTCGCAATCTTGTGTCGCGGTTTCCTGAGCCTCGATCACGAACGTTTTCGAGATCGTAAAACGTTTTCGAGAACGCAGGAAATTATATTTTATGTCATAAAGAATCACTGACATTTGGCTTTTCGATAGTATTCTATCGAATCTTTGTTCGTGATTGGGCTACAGGTCTCTGTCCCGGACTCGTGGCGCGGTCGCGGCCGAAACGCCACCTTTACCGTCACTAAAAAGCTCATCCCACACAGACCCAATGCTGGGCATAGGTCTCTTCTCAATAGCGCCAACCCCCACGGTTCTAGCTACCTAATGATATTTTAATGGATGTAATACGAAGTATCATACTCTTGCAGAAAATCTTATTTACATTTGCCTTCCGCCAAATTCCATTAAGAGTAGCAGTATTATGCCGTCCAACCACAAAGACCTGTTGCCTCTCTTACGACCGCTGCCGCTGTTCATTGATGAGCGTGGGAGGGAGATGACAACAGCATTCGTAAATGATGAGTTACTACTACATTCGGACGGGGCAGAGCGGACACGCAAAGGAATAAAAAGCCGGCCAAGTGCGAGTCGGACTCACGCACGAAGGGGTCCGTACCATTATCTATAAAAACGGCAAAAAATCATGTCTGTTGTATGGGAGCCCCCTTTAATATTTATTATAATCTGTTTTTTAGTATTTGTTGTAATAGCGGCAACAGAAATACGTCATCTGTGTAAAGGAGGACCGGCGTTACGTGCAGCTCACTGCTACACGTAACATATGCTGAGTTCAAACCATTTTGACATTTAAACCTTAACCATAAAATGTGTACTATTTTTTTATTATTATCCCTGTGTTTATTTGTCAAATAAATATATTTCTATTTCTATTTCAAAAATGTATGTAGGCTGGTCCAAGGACCAATAACGATATGACATGTGTCATTAGAAAGGTATTTCAATATACTACAATAGTTATTATTGGAGCTCATTTCAAATAACTGTGTGAAAAAAGTTATGGCAATATTAGAAGTTTATAAAAATAAGTTTTTTTATATCGCCATAACTTTTTTCACACATGATTTGAAATGAGCTCCCATATTAACTATTGTTGTATATTGAAATACCTTTCTAATGACATATATGTCATGTCGTTATTGGTTCTTGGACAATTTGCCCGGTTCTCCTTTCAACTGTCTAGCTATCACGGTTCATGAGAGCCTGGTGACAGACGGACGGACGGACAGCGGAGCCTTAGTAATAGGGTCCCGTTTGGCACCCTTCGGGTATGGAACCCTAAAAGTTATGATGAGAAATGATCATTCATTTATTCAATTGAGATTAGTATTGTAGCTAGCTATATGATAAAAGTAGGTTTTTAAATTGATTTATCTTTGTCATGGCCGTGTTTAGATAACTCATACAAAAAAAACATAGCCAGGCAATTTCCCTTACAGGGTGTACCCAACAAAGTAGCCCAATGCCACAGTTATAGAAATATGAAGGTTTCCTCACAATATATTCTCCATCAGCATCAGAGTCAAATCATTAATCATATCACAGATAACCTGATAACAGTCAATGATTAAATCCAAACCGTAAGTCAGGCCATATGAATATTAATGTATAATTTTGATTGAAATTATGTCAGGTAAAAACTCAAAACTTAATCAAATCACATAAACTACCAATGTTTATGCCAAGTGTTTTGATTTATTATCCACTTCAAATCCATTGAAAAGTTACATTTATCTATAAGTGAATGCAGTTGATGAAATGAGAACAATTTTAAATTAATACCTAGTTTTTCTTCCTACTGAACAATTTTAAATGTTGGTATGGATCTCTCAATGTGAAAGTCACATACTCACACAGAATCTTTGCAGTTGCATATTATGCATTTTATATGGTAGGAATTGCTAATGCATTCTAATTATGATCAATCACCCATTAATGTAACTTAAATTACAGTGTGGTAATGTCTTTTAATGAAAACATTCAATTATCATTTAATTTAGATAACAATTAGCATAATGGATTGCTAATGAATGAGATTACATGATAATAACCTTATATTACAATAGTATTGTTGAGATATTTTTAATAGAACTTACCTACTAAAGCTGGATTTTACCGACAAAAAGTTATACGAGAATAACTATCCTGGGGATAATTTGTATGACCAGTTCAAAATGAGGTGATCTGATCTGTTCTAAGGAAAACTTTACTCTGCCACAGGTGTAACAGGGTGAATTGAAGATGATTATTCTAGGATTAGTCCGCAAACCTGCCAGATGCTACAAATACATACATAGAAAAGCTATAAATGTGGGTTACAGGTTAAGTAAAGGTTAAGTAAGTCAGCAAATAGGAGGCCTACATTCAGAATGGCTTAGTTTTAATTAAGCAATCACCAGATATAATGAAATACAACGCCCAAAAAATCATAAGTACTTACCAGAATTTAATCCCTATTATACCTATATAAAATTATCACCAATAAACGAAAAGTCTGCTAACCTAAACAAGGCAAGTATCATCAGAATAATCGCTGAGCTACCCAAAAAGGCCACACCTGTGGCCAAGGTAATTCAATAAATCTAAGAACAAGTCTTAAGTTGAAGCATTATACGTACAAAATGGCTTGACATTCTCAGAATTGTATATTTCCAGCAGATATATTTTATAAAGTCAATTTTGTGCAAAAAAAAGACAGCATTTGATGGCACTTTTACATGACGTCATTCTGTTGTTATTGTTATTTCATAGAACTCAAGAACAAAAGTTCCGTTTTGACAGTTCATAAAAAGTATCTATTTTGACTTGACAGGCCACAAGCCTATTGTAGCGAGTGATTTATGGTTGGTACAGAAAGTTTTAAAATACATTACCAACAGCCCTACATTAGGATATCAAGTTTCATGGAACAAGACACAAGATTTGTCAAAAAAACCTCTAATTTGTATGGAGTTTTAAATCATTAATTTATGTGTCTGTGTGTACAGCTATGTGATTTACTCAGCAAAGCCTAGCAAAAATCTAACATTGTAAAATAAACAACAAAGGTGTAGTGAAGACCATAAACTAACATTTCTGCCCAGTCAAGTTTGTAAATAATCACTTCAATGTAAAAGAAAAGGTCTCACAATAATGTTGATGTGGTAGTCAAAACAATCATTAATATGACTCACTACTGTTTTCTAGTTTTATAACACACACATTCAGCGCCATGTGTATCGTTATCGATACACACTGTATAAGCACTTGTGTATCATTTTAGATACACATATTTTTGATTGTTTCGACTTTGTGTATCGCTCCTGCACACGCTTTCAATACATCTTATAGGGTGAAAAAAATGCTCTGGTCTGGGAAAATTTTCTGGTACTTTTGGGGTCGGAATAGGGCATATAGTTTTTGAGTTATGGTAAAATGATGACATATATATATTATATAAGCTTGGCCTATGGTGAAGGGATAGTCACCAGGGGCTTGGCGCTGAGAGTGTTAAAGCTGATAGATCTCTTAGCACACTAGTAATAATTCCTATTGTATGGTGATTGAAAACACCGGGCCCTGATGCTACTCTGTGAAACGCATTGCAATTGGATCAGAACTGCTTCTTAAACGCCCAAATGGCAGCAACTCCTAGTGTTAAAATTGTAATAAAACTATCAATTATTTTGATAATATACACTATTTTGATGAAGAAAAGGAAACAATAACGAAGTTAATTAACATGAATGGACAGTGAGTAAACATTGTGATGTCAATGTCATGCAATACTAGCCTGGCGAAGAACCGTTGCACTTTTGCAACATCTGTGAAGGAATATTTCGCCATCACCGCTACCGTTTGATGTTTCAGCGGCACGCACGAGTAAATGATACTGTAAAGTAACTAAATAATAGTGACCTGTGTCGTACCTTTTCAAAACGAAGTCTGTATTCCGCCTTCTCAATCTTGTCATTTTCGAGTTGAGATATCTTTGATGCCAACTCCTGTAGCGCCTGGTTTTCTTTCTCAGTCCTGACTGCAAGGTTCTCCAGCAACTCCAAGGCGTTTATCACCTTCGGAAGTAATGCTGTGACGGCTTCAGCCCCATATTTCTCGATTATTATCTCGCATTCTTTCCCAATGTCTGCGGCCAAGTCGTAGACATCGACAACGGTCACCTCGTCGTCGTAATCACCCATCTTGACCGACACACGGCGGCGGTACGACATTAATAGTTAGTTTATTACACTTTATTTTAAATTAATGCACTGTGAAAGTTATTAGAAACACTTTTATTTAGGAAATCTATCCACCTTTCGCAAATTCGCCATCTTCGCAACACGCACGCACACAGACAAGACAACTGGCGATCCGCGAAATGTCAAAAGTCAGGCGGGCGCCAGTGTTGCCGTTAGGACAATCTAGTTTGTGGCTACATAAAATGAAAAAGTGGCCAGATTTGTGAAAAAACACTTGACCACAAAAAAATGTGGCTAGACTAGAAGTGGCTAAATGTCTATCTTAGTATTCTGTGCCTCAATAAAATATTATTGAAATACACTACCTATACAGATAGGGACAGGGCAGGGAAAGTGGGTTATACTAGAGTCTGGCTAGTGAAAGAAGTCCAAAGAAAACCGCGGCATTAAAAAAATCTTAATGTGGCCACATTTACTGTACACCGAATTAGCGGAGTTGATACTATTTTATTGTTCGATACCTATACTCTCATGACTTGGTTGATTGGTTGAAAAAGAGAATATTATATTAGTCAAAACACGCGTTCGTAAATTTATAGACCATGGGATGGGTTAAGTAGGTGCCTACTGAATATATTTTTTAGTATGCATATACAGTTTCCCACTGCTGGGCAAAAGCCTTCATTTCGAGCATAAAGTAAAAATACTTAATTAATAAACTTTATTATTCTGTTTCATAGCCACAATCAGACCCAAATAATTCAAAACCCGTATTTAAGCCACATGGAAACAATTTTATGAGTAATTGTAATCAACCAAATTTAAAAAAGTGTATAATATCCAAAAGAACAGAATAGTAACTGAAATTAAAGAAAAGTAAGAAATACCTAGTCAAGTAAAGTATCAAAATGTTGTAAGCCAAATAAAAACAAAGTAATAATTCCTTTGACAAGTAAATAATGTTGCCATCATCAAAGGTTGAAAACTATCAAAGGACAGGATTCGCTGGCCAGACTCTAAAACAGTATCTAATAATAATACAATGTTAAAAATGTATAAAAAACTATAACGAAGTTAACATCTAGTAAGTTAGTATCACATCAATAAGTAGTATAACTTCTAAGTAGTACATCAAAAGTACCGTTAAAATTTGCTAAAAAATTAAAAACAATTTGTAGGTCTACAATGTCATCTGTCCTGGCAATTCTGCTTCGTCAATGTCAATTGGCGTTTTTCCATACGCCAGCCTGGCACCGGCACCAGCACCGGTTATGTGAGTAAGTGAGGGACAGAGCTATTATTCTATCTATCCCTCTCTTACTCACTATACCGGTGCCGGTGCAGGTGCCGGGCCGGGTCGTAAGGAAAAACGCCTAATGGGTGATGATGATGTAGATGGTGCTTCGTTTCATGTTTGCTTGATGGCTTTGACCGTTTTTGTAATTTTGTTAAACAGTTACCAAAAGTAGCTAGAAGTAGCTAGATTCTTTTTGGTGGCTAAAATTTATTTTTCTTTGGCTAAAACCATCAAAAATCCGCTAGATCTAGCCACAAAGTGGCTAAAACGGCAACACACACTGAACGCTGTGTGTGATAGTGATGTGCTCTACCGCGCAACATAACGGTATTGTAGAGTCAAGTACCAATATTTAATGAGTATCGTTGCAGTATCTGCGTCGAATCGATTAAAATAAAAATCTGTGTTTTATAACGTGATTTCGTGATTTCATTAGCATTGTGATCAGTGGTGGTCATAACGGCTAATTTTTGATAACAGGCTACATGGAATATGCTATTTTTTTGTAGCCTGCTTATTTACACGCTACGTTATCGAAACGAACGCGTCGATCGATCGTCGAATCACTCAACGTCCAGCGCGGTCGCGAGTGACCGGTCGACTGATCACGCTGCGCTAGTGGTGGTCATAACGGCTAATTTTTGATAACAGGCTACATGGAATATGCTATTTTTTTGTAGCCTGCTTATTTACACGCTACGTTATCGACGCTACGTCCAGCGCGGTCGCGAGTTACCGGTCGACTGATCACGCTGCGCTATGCTTTTTATAACGTAATGCTACAAAAAGTCCGCTGGCGCTAGCAGCGCAGTGCGCTGTGCTTTTTTTAACGTAATGCTACAAAAAGTCCGCTGGCGCTAGCAGCGCAGCGCGTACAGCGTCGGTCCGTTTCGTTATGATAACGTAGCTCTATCTGATTCGATTAATAGCACACGCTTTTCGTTACAAGTGAATAACGTGCTGCTTTAAACGGCTTTACGTTATATTAACCACCACTACGCTGCGCTGTGCTTTTTATAACGTAATGCTACAAAAAGTCCGCTGGCGCTAGCAGCGCAGTGCGCTGTGCTTTTTTTAACGTAATGCTACAAAAAGTCCGCTGGCGCTAGCAGCGCAGCGCGTACAGCGTCGGTCCGTTTCGTTATGATAACGTAGCTCTATCTGATTCGATTAATAGCACACGCTTTTCGTTACAAGTGAATAACGTGCTGCTTTAAACGGCTTTACGTTATATTAACCACCACTAATTGTGATAAGATAAGTGATAAACTCCAGTCTGAGTCTGACTCGAGCATAGAGCAACACGGCCTCCTACCTAACCGTTACCTAACGGACTCGAGTAGATAATAAAACGATAGAGTCGCTAATAGCCTGAGATATAAAAAAAATAGCCTGAGAAAACGCGGCAAATTCAAAAAATCTCTATGCGGTATCGGTATCACAGGGGGAGTCCTTTCGTTAGGACCCCACGGTGAGGTGTTAGGGAGGGAGTGGGTCGAGCTGAATCTCACCTTATTAGGGTTCCGTAGAGAAACAAAGAACCCTTAATAGTTTCGTCAAGTCTGTCTGTCCGTCTCTGTCCATCCATCCGTATGTCACAGCAACTTTATTACGAAAATACCTATTACAGTACTACACAGTTGAAACTTGGTATGTAGATGTAATCTGTGAACTCCTTTACGATTTTAATACAAAAAAATAAATAAAAAAAATACATGCATAAATGGAACTGAAACCAAAAACTATTTTTATGGTTCCACTTCCGATCCTTAAAAGGAAATAACCGGCCAAGTGCGAGTCGAACTCTCGCACGAAGGGTTCCGTACTACTAACTATAAAAAACCGCAAAAAAAAAAACACTTTAGTTGTATGGGAGCCCCCCTTAATATTAAATTTCTTTTGTTTTTTAGTACTTGTTGTTATAGCAGCAACAGAAATACATCATCTGTAAAAATGTTCATGAGATAAACCACGGTTCATGAGATACAATCTGGTGACAGACAGACAGACAGACAGACGGACGGACAGCGAAGTCTCAGTAATAGGGTCCCGTTTGGCACCCTTCGGGCACGGAACCCTACAAAAGGAACCCTTATAGGATCACTAGTTGTCCGTCCGTCCGTCTGTCCTTCTGTCCGTCTTTCCGTCTGTCCGTCTGTCCGTCTGTGTGTCAAGACCATTTATACCTATTATATTTTAAGATTAAAAACATTTATTAAAAACCGCAAAGATGACTTTGTCATTCATACAAACACTATGAAAAACAAAGTTACAATACAAACATGGGCGAGTCCGACTCGCACGTGGCCACTTTTTATTATAAAGTGTGATGAGCAAAAATAAAAATAAAAACTACTAGAGGTAAGCTAACCTTTGTACACTGTTTTTATTCACTTTTGTCCTTGCAATTAATTGTGTGCAATAAATAAATTATGAATTATGATTATGAACTACTAAGTAGCTCGTCCAACTTCCACGACCATCGTATAATGAATGATACTTAACGGTTGGCCATTTCATGATACTTAGGTAAGTACCTATTTATATCCAATTCTACGATATGCCTGCGACATTTTACGTTACAAATACAGTTCATTCACAATTCAATCTTAACTTTTCAACAAGCCCATTTGTGAGTTATTCTTGCAATAAGAAGAGTTTTGGAACTTTTATTGTAAAGTAAGCACATTGACGCCCTCACGATACAGCCCCCCTAGACAAAGTTAAACGCTAACGCTAGCGAAACGAAACGATAACTTCTTATGTATGCGATTTGACATTTGGCTTCGCTAAGGTGACGTCACGTAGCGATTCCAAATGTCAAATCGCATACATAAAAAGTTATCGTTTCGTTTCGCTATCCTTAGCGTTTAACATTGCCTTGTCTACAGGCACTGGAGCACGTTTCTCGCGCCTTCGATATACGATATCTACACCTTTATCGAGTGATTTTGTATCGGAATCTGTCAATATATGTCTCGATATCCGTATATAGAAGGCGCGAGAATCATGCCACAGGTTTGTATATGTTAAGGAGTTAACGGCCACTATCATACTATGATATGGTATGATATGATATGATACGATGGTATTACATTACAACTCATCAAAAAATGGACAAGTTGTAATAAGTATGCTGTGTCCTTTTTTGAACAATTTGATCATTCTTCGTGTCATAAATAAGTGTCACCCAAAAATCGATGCACTTTTACCAAAACAGCCATCCACGCTTACAATAATAATTAATCTTGCATCTCTGATAAAGGGACAGCACAATATCAACCGTAAGTTCGTGTTTTCAAGTGCTAGCACTGAGTTGGGTTGTTGAATTATTGATCAGGCACTTCTCGATGCGAATAGGGAGCCGAAGCAAGCAAAGCAACAGTTTGATACCAGCTGTTGTCGGGACCGCGCGTGCTTCCACGCCTGCAGATGTAAACAACGGTTTTCGTCACAATTTCCTTCGGTTCTCAGGAAAATGAATTATCAGAGTAAAGTCAATAAGTACGTGTGCCCGAACGATCGGCAGCTTTCGTTGAGAGCCAAGTAAGTGTTATTGAAATATTTGTTTTTAAAGTCGGAATAGTTTTATTCGCAAAAATGGTTGCTGAAAATTTCGTGGAAACCAGGATTTGATTGATTGATTTTTCTTCTCTAACTTTGATAAAACATACAAAATCTCATTAATAAATTGCATGCTACATTAATAAGATTGAGCACATCGACCAAAAGTAAATAAACTCAATTTAACTTAAAACTGCGTTCCAATAATGTACCTAATGTAATTGATGAGTATTGAAAAATGGGCGACTATTTATCAGACTGGCATCCAGATAAAAATATTCAAATTGCGGCACTTTTACAAAACTCTCATGACAATGTACTTGACATCCTTCCTTCCTTCCTTTCGTATTTCTCTATTATGCTCAAATGAATGACAGTAAAAATAGCTTAAGATAGAAAAAATATGTACAAAGGCGAGCTTATCTCTAATAAGAGATTTCTTCCAGCAAAACATGTTGAATAGGAGACGGAGATGATAGGTAAGGGGAAGAATTGCACGTACAATAAGACTATTCCTTCCTTCCTTCCTTCCTACCAACTAAGCAACCATAATCCAACCTTTAGACTCCAATACTTTTATTTTATTGGCGTGTAAATGATTATTAGATACCTTTTCAGGATTTCTGAAACTGATTATGAACCAATACATACGTTACCTGTTACCATAAAGCAGTCTCTTTTTAAACTATTTACTTACTAGCAATAGTAAGTCTCTACACTACACGGGCTTATACAGCTAAACATATTAAAGGACCTATTACATATTTAACTATTGTACATAATATAAGCAGCTAATAGCAGATACTTGTGGTATGACTTTTTTGTTTCCATTAGGATCACAGATTTATTGGTATTGGTTATAACTTATAACTTACTTCCACAAGGCCTCTTTATTTTAACAAACATTCTAAGTCCACGACACAAATCTCAGATGAGATCTGTAAAGGCTCCCTCAAACAGGCACGTTATTATAGGTCGATATCGCACCAGTTTCGATGTAATAAACATTTAAAAAAGAAAGATAGATCAGTTCAGTTCAACATTTTTATTGACCATGATAAAAAACATACAACCGAATTGATAAACCCCCTCCTCTTTTAAAGTCGGTTAAAAAACAGAACAAAAGATATGGGTCTTTTATGGACGTTGGACGAACTTGTAAGTAGTTAAATCAGCCATGGATTAATCGAGGACATAGCGCCATCCCGCCAGACAGACAAACGTGTTGTTATCGTACTTGCAGTAGCGATGATAAAATACGTAAGTAGGTCTGTAACAAAAATTATAACAAATACATAGTCATGCTCATGCTTTTTCCCATATGGGGTGGCAGAGGGACAATTGCTCCCAGATTATATAAATATGTTTACTTATCTAACTAGGTTCGCATTAAAGTATCCTTTTTGTAGGTAGAATAATAGTTACCCTGAATCTAAATGTTAATGACCTGAAAACGTAAAAAACGCAATGGCATTGGGTTGTAAAAATAGCTTCAACAACAAAGCATTTCAATCTTAATTTACATGCCATGCTCGTAAATGGAGAAAAGTCTACGTAGGTAGGTATATATAGTACAATGGGGTGGCGGCTTTTTTTGAGTGGGGTTTGAAGTTTTTATTTTGACTAAGATTCCACCGTGGAAGTATGACAAACCGACGGACAGCGGAGGCCTCGTAATAGGGTCCCGTTTGGCACCCTTCGAGTACGGAACCATAAGAACTGAAAACAGGCTTTAGAAATCAAAAGGTTTTGTACACAACTTTTAAGGAGCTATGCCGTATAGGAAAAGGTGTAACGCTATGTTATGTATAGAACACTGTCGTATTTCAGTTTGTTATAAAATGTAGTTAGTTTGAAAGCCTTGAAAATTTCACAGAGTGTGTACGGTAGTGATTGTGTGTTCTCCAATTATGAACGTAAATGTAAGCGTAATATCCCGTTCATTTTTCACGATATTACCGTCCATACTGCTAAATAAAACAGCCATACTGAACAGGAAGGCCCGTAATCACCAAGCAACCTTGGCAGAGCTCGCGCTTATCTTCTAACATCCGGTTCCGGCTAGACCTTCGCATTTGTATGCTATAGAGTCGGGTAACAAGTTTATTGGCATGAGTTCCCGACGACGAAAAATATAATAGATATATTATATTAACACTATAACCCTTGGACTGTCTTTTAAAATTCATTTGTTTGTTTTGTCATAGGTTTTGGACTTTATTATTAACCAAGTCATTGATTTGAAGATTTACAGTCTGTTCGCGTTAAAAAAATAGTGAATCATCGTATGTAAAGGCGTATTCATACTGGGGTAAAAATTAAACATTAACTACACAGTATTGTCGAATATTAATATTAAGTAAATATTTTAAAATTCAATCTGAATTGTCGGAACTTTCGCCAATATTTATAATAAAAGAAGTTTGTTCCGCGAGTTCCATTACAGCGTCTAATTCGTCTAATGTCGGATTCGTATTGTAGAGAAAATCATCATCATTTCTATCTTTCGTATCCGTGTATTATATTTTATCATAGTTTATGCTGTCCCTAGTTAAAATTATATTTTAACGGAGGGCGGTGTTCGTTATATTCATTATATTTCATAATTTTATATTTATTCGACTGCCCATCCAGTTTCGGGTAGTAAGAAAACTCGGCTGTGCCTCCTTGCTAGCGTGAACCGTTGGAGCGCCCTCTGCAAAGGACACACAGCCAGTTGCTGTAAAATCGTCGTCGCGCGCGCATCTTTCGTTGATTATCCCTCGATCAAGATACTTCTATCCCGGTTATTTCGAGCTTCGCTGTGGTGTGTGGAGTGGAGTGGTGCCAGGAGACCGCAATCAGGTGAGCACAGCTTTTCCACTGCTATCTAGAAATCTGTGTTTGGTCCAGGCGCTATTTATTTTTTATATATTCGTTCTCTTCTTGAATCAGCCCTTTTCCCCTTTTTCGTCGGGACGATTCGCGTCCAATAAATATAAAGCATATGGGAGGTGAGGTGTCTGCTTCCAGGCCAGAGACTATATATATCCAATTGACTGCGCCTGCGGGGGAATGCGGCCGGTCAAACGTTTGTTGTATTCAAAAAAAGTTCGCATAAGCAACCTATGTAAGATGACGGGCCGCCAGAAGGTTTCGCAGCGCCTGAGCAATCACAGCTCCCTTACCTCGTCCCCCGCCGCCCGTAAATTGGTGAGTTGTGTTTCAAAGGAAAATGTATTTATGCGCTCTCCACTGGATAAGTGCTCCCTGTTCCAGGCTAACTAACTAGCTTTCTAATTTACTATCTCATTGGTCAAGGGATGTGGCTAAGACCAGTGAGAACGATGAGTCAACATTTTCTTAACGCGGACAGACTTATAATATGAAATACCTGATATTGCGGTATTACACTTATTAGTTACATCTCTATTAATTTGGTAAAATAAATTTTATGAATCGTCTTTCTTATTTTTTGAAGTAAAATTTCAACAACAACATCAAAGCATGAAACCAATCTAAAATCAAGTCAAATGAACAAATCGCAAATTAAATATCGTAGACATTACTTGCCATGGCTATAACTTGACTCAAATTTCTGTACTTCTATTATTTCTATGTTGGTTGGTAGCTACTTACTTTTTCCTTTGAACTCAACTCCGTAAAGGCAAAAATCTTTAGCTAATAATTATGTAAAAAAGAAGCTATAATTAAGTAATGAGGCTTTGGGTTCAGGGAAAGTATTTGGTTCTATTAGACCGTACTCTTTTGATTATACCAACTAGTACCACTTTTTTACATCGGTTAATTGGTCCGCTCGCGTTAAGACACACAAGGGCCACCTAAAAAACAAGTTACACGGTCCATAGCTCTTGGTTCAATACATACCCATCACATCAAACTTTTTGGAAGAAATCGTAACACAAAAAAAAAACATTACATCACAATCTTGTATTCGCTAACGAATGATAAGACGAGACTGTGTGCGGCCGTTAAAGCCCGTATACTCGTAAATTATGTTAATTCGGAAGATTTTACATGAAATAAAATCACTTACGTAACGATTATACTATTCTCATTCATATTTAATTATTTATCCTTTTGTTAGTATTGATAATTTTGATTGGATTGCTTCAGAGGCCTCGATGCGCTACGAAGCTACGGATCGTAGCAGTTGCAAACGTAGCACGTAGCACTGCGTGCTACGGTTTTTGGTTTCATGTGCGTCGTCGTCGGTCGTTCGTCGCGTCTCGTTCGTCGGTTAACTCCCGATTTGATTCGATCAAAGCAAAGCACAGTCAACACTGTACAAGGTGTGTTAGAAAGGTGTATAATATTAGATTGTTACACAAGGGGCGTAAGTGAGCTCTTTGGAATAAGATCCAATTTGGCACCCGTGCTCGCAAAGGGCGCTAACGGATCGAGTGTTCCCGAGATATTTAGAATATAGTTCGAGGGTGTAATAGCTACTTACAACCCAAGGTAAGCATTCTACTTTATATCATTCATGCGAGGTAAATAAAACATTGATACAGGTTGTAACTGAAAGGAGCAGTCATATTTTTGGGATTTGTTGTCCCATCATTCTGAACAACTTTCACTCTGAAACCGGTTTGATAAGAGCAACTTAATTTTTCACTTCTCCATGCATACGTCTTGTGCCGGGCGATCAGCTGATCTATATGGAGAAGTGAAACATAAAGTTGCTCTGATCAAATGGGTTTCACAGTGAAAGTCGTTCAGAATGATGTAGCCATATCAAGCGTATCACGTAATGGTTTCGTTTATTTATTGTATTTCATATTTCGTAATGAAACCATGACGTGTCAGTCCGCCGTAAAGTGATCTAAAAATGAAACGTTTTCTTTAAACAATGCATTGAGCTGCATATACTAACTTACACAGACTGTTTGGACAGCATAAGTCCTACTTACTGAGCATGTAAATAGAGCGAAAAAAAATAATGCGATCATTGAAGAACGCGAAGAACGCGAAGAACGCTACGCAGAAATTTGCTATGTTAAATAACGCGAATGTAAAATATTAGGAATGTTAAATATGCTTCGTGAAAATTCGCTACAATGAAAAATCGCTTGTGTAAAAATATACCTACCAACAAATTAATGACAGAAAGTGGGTGATAATAAATATCATACCAACCGGCCCCTTAAAAAAAATGTCTAAATATGTATATTTATTTACACAACTGAATACTGAAATACCTGACTATAGACAAAACAAAACAACTTTTACCACATGAAAGCATATTATATTAAATCCTAAAGAACTATTATATCATAATCTTGCTTTGTTCCCTAGAGCTTTATTCTCTATCATGAGCTCGACGTAGAAAAGTTTTATACTATTCTCATTTCATTAAGCTTTAAAGACGAAAGGGACTTCCGCCGCACAAAACAGCCAAGTGGGAGTCGGAATCGCCCAACGAGAGTTCTGAAAATCTGAACAAATCTGCATGGTGGCATGAAGTTTATTATTTGCACAACTTCAAAAGACTACACAATTCCACTTGATACTTATACTCGTCAGCAAACGGACAGACGGACGAAGTTATTCTGTAAAGGTTATTAGTTACTTACAACAATTATAGAAGAATGTATCAAATAGTGAAGATTTTTATGAACCCAACCCAACTGGATCAGAAGGAGGGTAATGTCCTTCGAGTGATGTATGTAAGTATGTAATGTAGGTATGTTGTATGCATGACCATTTCGGTAATACGCGCTACAGCCCAAACGGCTAGACTGCGTAATTACAAATGGGGTAGGTAGCTAGGTATCGTTGGATTCATCTCAGTTGCAAGTAGCATGTTGTAGGAGTTTTTAGAAACGTTAAGATTTTCGAATGCAAAATATAGTTTACAAAACTATTGGTGCGGTACGTATATGTATCTATATAAGTGCTCGATAATAACTAATCGATAAAATTAAATGTGCCATCTCTACAAAACAAGTGTTCGAGATTCCGTGATAACGTTGTCTAAGAGACCTTAGTAAAATGAGGCATTACATAAAATAGAGACATTAATTATTTAGGCTTCATCCGAAAATAATAATAAGAAGATTCCCGCAAACTTTAACAATATAAAATTTACAAGTTTACAAAACACAAACGGTAAAGTTCCGGCGTTAATATTTTATGAAATTGTTAGGTATGTAGGTACCTACTGTTTATTATAACGTTGTCGTCGGTATGAAAGTTTATCTAAATCCGTTACAAGCCTATGGTAGATAAATATATCGATATAACTTTACAAAGTATTATAGAAAAGTGTACACACAAAAATATATGTAAGTATAAGATAAGGACATGCCCGTCGTCGAATGAACAGATTCACAGAATCACAGAATAAATTTTAATGAATGAGGTGCTTTCAGCTCTTTAAAATGCCAACCAATTTAGTCTTTCACTTTTGTTCGACAAGCAATAAGCTTCGCTGATCAAATAGTGACTTAAATAGAGCGAGAGAATAATAAACAAGTTAATGGAAATAACGAGACCTACTTGCAAATTCAATCTATCGCCATCGCAAGAAAATACATTATTCAACGACATAGCAGTCTGGAAAAATGCAATGTTATCGGGAAACTTCTTTGTATCAAGCAAATCTTTTGAGTTCATAATCCTATTTTGTTGTTCGCAAGGGTTAGTTTGTTTCAGCTACTTGGTTTGCCTGGGTAAATCTTTATTACCCGTGTACCGAAGGTCTTTACCTTCGGTACACGGGTACCTACTCAAGATTTGCTAAAGGCTCATTTTGCACTGTACTCGTAAAATAAATGTAGCCCATTAATTTCCCCTCCGAGGGACAAAGGCCTTTACCTGGATACGAGGAAGATTGAGCCATACTCCACCCCGCTGGCTGGCTTTGGAGGGGTGTCGGGCTATGGTCAATCTGACTGTCAGTAGGTTATCAAGCTGCCCTACAATTTCGCTGTTGTCCGCATACGGCCGGACGTAAAACGCGATGCCAACCCATCGAAATTGCATGGCGATGATTCACGTACGGTAGGGCCGTGTACAAAAGGCCACAGTGAGCGGACGTATTTTCTTCGGAGGAAAAGTATTAATATCCGACTATATTATTCTAGTTTCATAGCGAACATGGAATTCCTTTCAGCACATGCATTACTTAGTTGATTTCATAATTTTCTACATACGTGATTGGATGTCACACGGAATTAGTCGTGCTGTTTGTACGACATTTGTGGCAATAAATTAGTGAAGTTTTAACGGTGATGTAAAACATCGTGAAGAAACCTCCATTACTCCATAGCTGCGGGGCGATGGGCTAGCCCCATATCACGCAAAGTAGAGTATTGAATAACTGGCTAAAAGATGGGCACAGTGCCACTGCCTGCCACCTCGTATAGGAAATGGCGTGACGCTATGTTATGTTGCTAAAGGTTTTCCTTCACGCAAGGCGTTCCTTCAGGCCACGCAGCTCAGATTTTACAAGGCAGGGCCGCAGGGCCGGCCGGCCACGTCTTTTATCCTAAGGTCCGAAGAGACCTCGATGCCTCGACCTTCACCCATCTGTTACTGCGATGAAACTTGGTTTTTATAAAAAAAAACTGCTAGAAAATACATTGCGAGTGGGTTGCCTAGCAAAATCCTGGCAAGGCTATGATTAATTTAACATTTAAAAATAAAAGGCCTTTTATATCCAGAACGAGTGGACGTATCAAGCTGAAATTTATACCAATTACTCAAGTCTATGATCCCTTAAAGCTGTGAAAAAATCAACCTTCTAGGTTAACGCAATCGAACGCGTGTTTTGCCGTAATTTTGTTTACATCATACTTGTATTTTTATGTATACTTAGTTACTTATTTGCACCAATTACGAGAGGTAGCCATCTAAAAGTGTGATTGGAACCCTTAACGCGCGATTCTTACATACTCGCACTTCACAGTTAATTAATTAGGTAATCATAGGATTTTGCTAGGCAATCTAATCGCGATGTATTCTAGCAGACAAAATTTGATAAAAACCAAGGTTCATCGCAGATGGGTCGAGTCGAGCTCTCTCGGATCTTAGTTAATTTTGTTTGACACGCGAGGTTACCCTATGTGGCCGACTAACAATCTGGCAATATGACAAAAGTCGACATGCATCTGCCTCCCATGACACCTATCTTTGATATCTTGTGTAAGTTAGTTGTCGAATAGCAGATAACACCTTTTGACCATTAACATGTATCATACTTTTAAGTAGATCTGTCGATGGACGTCTAACTTTCGCTTTTTAGCCTAGTAATTAGGGGTTTTTCAATATCATTTCAATTATTTTTCTTATAATATTCATTCTGCAAGGTGCATATACAAAGTTACTGGCGGGTTAAAATGAACTCGAACACTTCGCGCACGCTATATCAAATATTCCTGCTTGAGGCTTTGAGCCTTCACCCGTTCGTCATTTCATTCGCCAAATAAGTTACTCTACCATTCACAGAAAACCTCATCAAAATCCATCCATCACCCGTTTGACCATCACCATGACAAAAAGTTAGTTGAAAAACAGTTAGCATAGAAAATAATAATAATAATTAAAATTTTATCATATTTTTCTTCTTATAGACATTCTTGTCATATAGTCAACCGTTGAAGCATTATTTATAAAAGCAAAAATTTTGGCCCCTTCAACTCAAAATAGCGGCTAACGCAGGTACTCCTCGAGGTCGAAAACTTACATTTTTCATGGCTAGCATCTACTTAGGCAATATAAACCAAAAACAAAACTAAACCTTTTGTAGAGCAGAGCCTCTAATTTACCCCACAAATTGTACGCTCTATCATAGATTACAAATGGTGGCCGGCAGGCAGGAACAATGCGTGGAAACAAAGCTAAAACAAGGCTAAAACCCACCTCTAGCCAGTACACTGAAAGCTTTCAGCTCCAATTGGCACTGAAGTCGGGCCTTAAAACAAGCGGCAATTCTATTCTCGTCACGCCATATCCCATACGAGGATATGGCGTGTGTTAATTGACTCAGGTATTTATTTTAGTTTTTGTTAAATTGACCCTGCTGTTTATTTTATTATTTTGTTAGTTCGTAATTGCCATTCATGAATAAATATTGTAAATATACTCTTTGCGTGCCAATATGTGGCTAAATGTGCTGGACTACTAATAAACCTACCAACCATTGTAACCATATTTATGCAAATAAATGAAAATGAAATGAAATGAATGAAATGAGGTGGCATACGCACAGTTGCCCTAACGTTTACCCATAAATATAATACTCCAAGATGCGTGACTGTAGGCTAGCCCATCGCAAAAACTCTGGAGCCACCAAGATAAACCTAAGGACGTCTTGTGTAAAGTTTTTTAACTAATGGCTCGTTCAACGTCCACAAAAGACATCTTTTGTTATTTTTTTTACAGGTTTTTAATTTCTTTATTACGATGTTGTTAGGTTGAAAATCGCGGGCCGGTCACATCCTGCTTGCAGATTGCCAGACTCCGCACTGCATGTACGGCCTAGAAAGTATTCTTATAAAATTCATAATTCGAACACCTATCCTTCTTGCTTGCCCCAGACTGCGTACTGGCTGGTGCGCCGCACGCAGCGAGCCCCCACTGAGTCCAAGCGAGCGAGACGCCATTGCTGCTGTCGTCAGGCGCGCGGAAAAACTGGACGAAATCGAGGCGAGACGGGTTGGTCGACTGGTTGCTAGACTTGATGGTGAGTTTTTATGGCGAAATCGAGACGAGGGCGGTTGGCTGACCGGTCGATCGATTTGTTAAAAAAGTTTAGAAAATCTGTCGGAAGATTGGGTTCTATCACGTTATTGAAATTATAATGAAGGACCGGAAGGACCGACCTTCAGCCCTTGCGTAATCGGAAACCAGCTTTTAAAAACTCCCTCGGGCAATTTGCAAGCCAACAAAGACATAAGAGGTTCTCGGTTCAATTCTTGGCTGGAGATAAAGAAAAAAGAATCCCCAGATCTTGAATGTTTACATGTTTGTAATGTCGCTGTCTCTGGTTCCCATGACACAGAGTATCCTAGTGTGGGGCCAGAAACAATTATTTGCCTGTATGTAAATGTTTATGATTATGTTTTTAGGAGTCACACACACACAGTCAGCTTTTTTGCTGGTAGGAAGTATATTTACTCGAAATAATATAACATCCTAGACTCGACACGGTTGCTACAGAAGCGGAGAAGGCCCCGTGCCCAGAAAACTAGAATAAAACTGCCAATTAATAAGTTATGGCTAAATGCACAGACTCCTACTCAAATAAATGGCTGCGTATGTGACATATTACTTGTTACAGCATGGCATTGAGTGGCCGTCAAAAGCTGAGTGGTCGGTTGTGCATCTGTGCCATCGCGTTTTTTATACCACCAGGAATGCGAAGATCTGCTCAAGGCCCCATCCCCAGGACTTGTCTCCTATGCGGTGAGACAGCAAGACTGCTGGCTCCTCTGAAGACTTGCTCCATATGCAGAAACTCTGCTTGTCCTAAGTGCGTCATCGATGGGCCTATGATAAGGTTAGTAATTTCAGAGCGGCATTTGAACCAGAGCCTGCCTACCCATCTGCCCACATGTCTAAGTCCACCCACGGAAGCTACAGTATATATTGACTGCCTGTCTGTCTGTCCGTCTATATTGTCATTGTAAGTACTATTAGTCCACAAGTCCACAGTCCCTGTCCTGTCAATCCGGGATGTGCCTCTCCAGGTCTAGATTTCCTCCTGGGACCACTTTAACGAAACGAATTCTGTGATAATAAATAAATAAAATCCGGACATATTATAGTCCAATATACACACACATGAGATTATAACATACAAGTTTATATAATAGAAATAAAATATGATAAGTTACTGTATCGTTTATTTATTTATTTATTTATTCAGGAAGCCAACAGCATTTATCATTACAAAATGTTAATTTAATAACTTACGTTTCCATCGATTACATTCTTAGATTATAATTATTCATTTATTTCAATAAATTAAGTATCAAGTTACTTATATTTTTACTTAATAAATGTATAATTTAAAAAAAATGAGGGCGTCACCGGGTGTAAGAGTTCAATACAGTCATCGTTAATTGATTCATCTTTATATAGCTTTCTTTATTTATTTTATTTTATTTTATTTTATTTTATTTGGGACATCATAAAATAAATGAGTTACAATAGTGAATGGTGGTTAGATGAGTGAATCATCCTCACACTGAACTTGGTTTTTCTAACTCACCAATCCCACCAAACCCTCACAAAACCAACTCCCGCCCTATCGACATAGCCACAGATTGCATTTTCAAACACACCATTTTAATTAGTTTAGTTAGTATAGTGCGTATCGCCTCCCAAATCGCATGCATTGTGGCTCTAAATCTGTAGCTCTAGCAAGCGCGAAAAAGTGTTAGAGTTCAGATGAAATGAACTTTGGCATTCTACTGTACATAAGAGTCTGACATTTGAAATCGAATACTTTTTCGACGCGTAAGTTTTTCTGCTTCCTACACTGTTTCTCCTTCGACGCCAACACCTCCCTTTTTCCAGTAACCCCGGCACAGTTTTCACAAATATAGGTATATAATTACGTCAATTGTAGCACGCGAATGCCATTATCGACATTTTTTGGTAATGTTCGCGCGGCATTGAATGAGCATTGTGTTTCTGTACCTGAATAGGGCCCCTGTTAAAATGTGCAGGAAATTAGAAAGGTATGGAAAATCCATACATTTAATTCACTTTTGTGGACATCTTGTCGTATAAATAAGCCGGAGTTTCCGGGATCGTCAACCCGGATGTAGAAATATAATTGGATCCAAGTAAGTATACCTACGTATATAAGGTTGTTATTCCAGGCGCTCATGATACAGGGTATTAAGCCAAGTGCACAGCCGTCATAACAGTATTTTAGTAAATATACATCTTGATGAACGTACAAACAATATCAAAGAAGAGCTTGCTTTTAGCAAACAAAGGCATATGCCACCCCACATGCGAGAAGGAAGACGTGACGTTATGTTTGTTTGTTGAAATGAAATGAAATGAAATGAAATGATGAAATGAAATGATATTTATTTGCTTGAAATGAGGTACAATATACAGGGTGTAACAGAAAGGGATGTACAAGCTGAAAGAGGGTTCTTAGGGACATCATTCTGAACAACTTTCACTATGGGACCGACTTGACCAGACCTACTTTATTTTTATTAACTCGGCCTTTCGGGCCTAGCGCTCAGCTGATCAGATGGTGGAGTTAAAAATAAAGTTGCTCTGATCAAGTCGGTCCCATAGTGAAAGTTGTTCAGAATGATATCCCTACCTAACAAACCTCTTTCGGCTTGTACACCCCTTTCTGTTACAGCCTGTATATGGTGGTAAATGTAAAAAAAAAAAAAACTTTTTTTTTTACTTTTTTTTTTGCTTGTGTTTAGACTCACAAGCCCATCCGGCCGAAGCCGCTCGCCGCTCTACACCCGAGAGCAGTACATGTGCAACATCTGTGCCGAGACCAGGGAGATGTGGAAGAAATCGGGCGCCTGGTTCTTTAAGGCCCTACCAAAGTATGTTCTGCCGGAGCGACGGGCTACGGGCCGGTACGGCAACGATTCGGAACTAGCTAAGTCTTTACAGGTGAAAATAACAATAATGTGTAGCCCATAATGTCCCCACCAAGAGGCACGGGTCTTTACTCGGATACGAGTAAGATTGAGCCATACTCCACCACGCTGGCTCAGTGCGGGTTGATGGAGAGATGTCGGGCTATTGGTCAACCCGACTAGCGACTGTCAAAAGTTACCAAGCTTTTCTATTGGTGCCTCAGATGAGTATAGCAAGGCA
This sequence comes from Argyresthia albistria, assembly GCA_963457715.1. Taxonomy (NCBI): domain Eukaryota; kingdom Metazoa; phylum Arthropoda; class Insecta; order Lepidoptera; family Argyresthiidae; genus Argyresthia; species Argyresthia albistria. The sequence goes on along the minus strand of OY735274.1, from coordinate 5,953,894 downwards.
GAGTACTTAAGATGGACTTTAGGGGACCAAAAAACTGCATAATTGAGTGATTGACTGAATGAACATACATATACCATTGCATATTACATGGAACCAGCACTGTACGATGCCGAGCGCGGGGAAGATATTGTCGCGGAAGGTGAGGGACAGAGACATGTATGTCAAGCTCGCGCTGTCCTTCACTCACACACACACACACACACCCTCACACACACACACACACACACACCCTCACACACACACACACCCTCACACACACACACACACACCCTCTCACACACACACACACACACACCCTCACACACACATACACACCCTCACACACACACACGTTTTTTTCTTAAGTACTTGTATTATTCTTGTTAGAACCGTCTCAACATCCAAATCTTACCACAAACGCCTCGGACGAGGTACGGGCCTGCGAGTCATAAATACAGGTTACATTATTATCCTAGTTATGGCTGCAGTCAACCACCATTTTAAAAGCTTTTATTTAACTTGCACTGTATGTATGTTTGTTTGTTTGTTTGTTTGTTTGTTTGTTTGTTTGTTTGTTTGTTTGTTTGTGGGTATCACGGTTCGCGTCAAAAATGTCGGCTTGAATTTGACCCACTTCCCGTTATCCGATTGAGCTGAAATTTTGCATACGTATGTAAGTTGGATGACAATGCAATATTTTTTGAAGTAAAACTTCTTGGGGCACGGGGGTAAAATTTATTTAACCTCTCAACTGTGGGTTATTCATATATTTGCTTTTCAATTGCTACTAGCCGGGTGCTATCACGAGTGGCTAAGAAATGTAACGGAAATTGGAATCGGTGACGTCAGGGTCGGCTGAAGACTTTTAAAACCGCAACTATTTTCAATACGGTTTTTAACTAATCAGATAAGATAATAATACATTCGTACAATAAAGAATGTTAATTAGTGAGAGAAAAACCTGATGAAACGTTAAGAAAAGAAATAAAAATTATTTTAAGCATTCTTCCACGAGTTCTTGATTTCCGGTATGGCCAAGATGGCGCCGCCGCCGCCGCCGCCGCTGGCTGGGATAAACCGGATAAACAAAACCAGTGACGTGACCAAAAACTACTTCGTTCAACCTCTTTGTTGGAACCGGAACTTATGTTTGACAGCTGTGCGATGCGATCCATACAGTTTGTAATAAAAGAGTTTCATCAATGTCACACGGGTCGATATGGATTTCTAAAACAAGCAAAGCAATGCATACATTTGAGCGAGACGGCTAAAAGACGTGACGTCAGATGGTATATAATCTGAGCGAGATTCAAATAGTAGTGACCTCAGAACAATAGTAGTGACACTATTGAATGAGTTAAGTATATCACCACGACAAATTGTAGATAAGGAATGGTGGGAAATAAATGACATGACGTATTAAAAGTAAGTACAAGTTTAAATAATTTCAAATAATCGGACGTCTGAAACTTAAAAGTAACTTGAAGCAGAGTTTGGATCTCAAAATTGGAAATTTAAATCTCTTTTAGTATAGGTAGGTATAGGTGTATAGTATAGGTACTTACCACTTAATGATCTAGCTACAGAAGTTTTACTTCTAACACGTGTACGGTGCTACACGCGTATCTTTTTTTTGACTTGGAGCTGATCTGATGCTGGAGCCGGAAGGTGGCCATGGGAACCCTGTTACCAAACGACGCAATCCTATTGTGTTTGGGCTCATTTGATTTATATTGACAAGTACTTTGATCCTAGAATATTTTTTATGACATGGAGCTGATCTGATGCTGGAGCCTGAAGATGGCCATGGGAACCCTGTTACCAAACGACGCAATCCTATTGTGTTTGGGGTCATTTGATTTATATTGACAAGTACTTTGATCCTAGAATATTTTTTATGACATGGAGTTGATCTGATGCTGCAGCCTGAAGCTGGCCATGGGAACCCTGTTACCAAACGACACAATCCTATTGTGTTTCGGCTCATTTGATTTATATTGACAAGTACTTTGATCCTAAAATATTTTTTATGACATGGAGCTGATCTGATGCTGGAGCCGGAAGGTGGCCATGGGAACTCTGTTACCAAACGACGCAATCCTATCGTGTTTGGTCTCATTTGATTCGTCTTCACAAGCACTCTAATTCTAGATTAGATGTTTTGTCCAGGCCCCCGATTCTCGCGCTATCGAGATCATCTCCCCAGTCAAGATATCTGTTTTGATACCGCCTAAATCCGTCGAAAATTATCTCGATTTATATTTATTATGATCGAAAACGGGTCGAGATATCTCGGTTGGTCGAAAGGCTAGTCGTAAGAATAGCTTTTTCTTGTTTTTGATAGAGATTTCGGTATCTCAAAATCGATATTTCGACCATGGACATGATCTCGCTAGCGCCAGAATTGCCTCGCTGTAATGATAAAGACTAAAAAGTTAAAAATAAATTAAAAGTAAAAAAACATTTTAAACAAAGCTTTTATTTAATGCCCTAAAAAGAAGAAAATAAAATTTCGATTCAATCAAATGCGTTATTTTATTAAATTACACAAATAATACGATATAAAAGCTTGTTGCGGGATTTATCTCCAAGTCTGTGCAAATAGTCCCTACCACCTGATTAAGTCTACACAAGTAAATCTCGCAACAAGCTTTTATATCTTATTAATTGTGTAATTTAATAAAATAACGCATTTGATTGAATCGAAATTTTATTTTCTTCTTTTTAGGGCATTAAATAAAAGCTTTGTTTAAAATGTTTTTTTACTTTTAATTTTTTAAGTGTACCTACCATTTTTCCTTGAATAAATACTTTTACTTTACTTTACTCTCTCACATCGCGACCCCCCGCGGGGCAGGCAACGGATACAGGAGCATAAGACAATCTGCAAACAGGCCCTCCATCTGTGGGTCAAGCAGGAATATTTAACAGATCGAAAAAGTGTTCGGGTTCAGATGGACTGCACAATTATGAGCCACTGATATTTCAAATCGAATACTTTTTCGATGCGTAATTTTTCCTCCTACCTACATGGACTCTGGTTTTGTTATCGTTACCAATCATGTTAAGGCGCCTCATGAATAAATTAGGGGTGCTTTTTAGGGTTCCGTACCCGAAGGGTGCCAAACGGGACCCTATTACTGAGACTTCGCTGTCCGTCCGTCCGTCCGTCCGTCCGTCCGTCTGTCACCGGGTCCGCCTGCACGAACCGTAATAGCTAGAAAGCTGAAATTTTCACAGAATGTGTATATCTGTTGCCGCACCAACTACAAATACTGAAATACGAGAGATATTACAAATTGAAAGTGGTCTCGGTACAAGATACGTCTTCACAACACGCTTGAAAAGTTTATACCAAGGCCATTTTGTTTTGGTAGGTAAGCCTTCTTTAATGAAACTAAATTTAAATGATATGGCAATGTCGTCCCCGGACTTCTACAAAGACTTTAAATATTAATTGATGAATTACGACGTCTCTATTTATTATGTAGAACTTTTAGAAAATAATTATAAAATTAATAGTTTTTAATTACTTTTGTTTTCATACAAATCTCAGAGCACAGAAATTATTTTTTTCCTTTTGGCCACTTCAAGTTTGGCTGCCAGTGATGTTTTAATTAAATACTCTTTGGTGCGTTGAAATGATGTTTTGCAGTCTGCATGACATTGACATACATATGAGTGAGTGAACCTCATTGTACGGAAATTGTAGATGGGTGTCTCACGTTTTCCAGTAGGAGTAGGTTGTAGACAGTGCTGCTTACGGCGGCGTTTAGTAGGTACTAAAGGCCCTAAAAGCGCGGCAAGCTTTGAATCAATTCAAATGTTATTTTTCAACTAGCTACAAAGTTATTCTGACATAAGATGATAATTTGAACAAAACTTTTTGGGTATTTCATGAAAAATACAGTTACAGATCACACATATACAGGGTGGAACAAACGAATGGGCCCTGGAGGGAAAGTACCTTAAAATCTCAAGATATCCGTCCGTCCGTCTGTCTGTCACCAGGCCGTATCTCATGAACCGTGGTAGCTAGACAGTTGATATTTTCACAGATGACGTATTTCTGTTCCCGCTATAACAACAAATACTAAAAACAAAATAAATTTAATATAAAGGGGGCTCCCATACAATTAACGTGTTTTTTTGCGGTTTTTTTAACCGACTTCCCAAAGGAGGAGGTTTACAATTCGTCCGGATGTTTTTTTTTTTTTTTATTTTTTTTTTTATGTATGTGCCTCGATAGCGCCTAAACGGATGGACCGATTTGGAAAATTAGACCGATTAGACCTAGTGATTTTTGTGTTTTTCATAATAACTCGTGCAAATGCACATGGTAAGCATAATATTGTGATGCGGAACTGCTGATGAAGACCACATATGGCCACCAGATCTGCTCAATACTAGGTACAAATACAATGCGTGGCTGACGGGCAGGCAACGCATAGCCTAAACCGATGGACCTAGAGCCATGAAACTTTGTACAGGGGTTCCTTAGTAGCGTGGGGTAGCACTGATATGGGATTTGACAAAATTAATTCCCCTGGGGGGGGGGATAAGGGGTTACAGTTTGTATTAAACTCAATCTAATCAAATAGGGTTTGTGGAAGTCGGTTTTTTCTAAAGTTTACTTTTTGTTCCAATTATATAGATAATGGTACGGAACCCTTCGTGCGCGAGTCTGACTCGCACTTGGCCGGTTTTATTTCATGTGTATTTCAGGAAATACTAGGCAAATCGTAATCAATTTCTGGTATATGTAATTTGACTGTATAATCTAGGGTTTTCATGAAGGAAAACGTGTTTGGATAAAATTTTCTCGATAGAAAATAAATCCAAAATAAACCCTTTTTTCCAATATTTTTTCCTTTTTTACCGCAGTAGTAGTAAATATGATATTTCTATTAATTGTAATATGCGGGGAATTATTGTTATTAGCGATTTGAAGATTGAAATGTAATTCCCTGGAATAGCTTATTTTTTATGATTTTTTTTCCATTTTGGCGCTTACGTTGATTCAGATCAGGCGCGAGCGCACAATTGCCATCCCACTTATTCCTTTTCCCGAGTTATTTTTGCTTCTCACTTCCGCAATCTTCGTTGACCTTGGTTTGTAATTATTCATATAAGGATTTATTAATAACACCTCTTGTTCCTAGGAGTGCAGCAACAGTAACGATGGCAAGTCGGAGTCGGAGCCGGGCTCTCCTCTCAGCATCACCGCGCCTTCGTTCTCTCGGCAGGCCAGCAACACGGACAGCAGGAAGTCGATTGTGTCACCACATGTAAGTGACGGTTTCATCAAATACAGCATTCCAACGATCTGAACGGGTGGAACTAACGCTTTTAACAGGTCCATGGCATTAGGTTGTATAGAAGGGGCGCCCCCTGTAAAAGTCACTCACGCGCACAAAAGATCGTTGGAAGTACTGTGTGTTCCAAGCCCTCAATTTTCGCGCTATCAAGATTATCTCCAAAGTCAAGATATCGGATTCAATATCGCACATCTCCGTCAAAAACGGTCTTGATTCATTTTTACTTCGATCGAAAATGGGTCGAGATATCTCGGTTGGTCGTATAGCGGGGTCGTGAGAATAGCTCTTCTTAGGGTACCGCACCCGAAGGGTGCCAATCGAGACCCCATCACTAAGACTCCGCTGTCCGTCTGTCCGTCCGTCCGTCCGTCCGTCCGTCTGTCACCAGGCTGTATCTCATGAACCGTGGTAGCTAGACTGTTGAAATTTTCACAAATGATGTATTTGTGTTGCCGCTATAACAACAAATACTAAAAAACATGGGGGCTCCCATACAACAAACGTGATTTTTTTGCTCATTTTTGCTCGATATTGAAAATGGTAGCAGGTAGACGCTTAAAATGTTCACAATATATTGAGTATAATATTATTTACTTAAAAAATAAATAATTAAATTAAAATTGTATAATATTTAAGGGGGCTCCCATACAACATTTTTTTATAGATAATGTTACGGAACCCTTCGTGCGCGAGTCCGACTCGCACTTGGCTGGTTTTTCATCAAAATACTGAAACCTGTAATGGTTTTTCTGTTTATTTTTTTTTGTTTTTGATGGAGATATTCGGTAACGATCGATATACATGGAGGTGACCTAGATAGCGCGAGAATTTCACCCCAGTGTGTGACAAATTGTAAAAAAGCCCAACGAACCGTATCTTCATACCACAGATGTACAGGTATTTAATGAACCGTCATAGGTTACCGTCATTATCGCTGCAGTGGAGCCGACCGACATGAGTTCTCTCAAAGATAATGGTAACAAACGTAGCCTTCACAAAACAAGACGTATATAAATATTGTATGTTCATTTTACGAACGAGCCTTACTCCATCAGTGCGGCTCAGTGCGGGTTGATAGATCTGGCTAGATAGCCATATTAGGTCCTCAATACTCATAAAATACCTACAGAATGAAGCCCTTTAGATAAGGAAAGTAATAACTCGCCAATTTCCTCTGGGGGTGAATTCTGAAGGTCATGGCCGGGTATTTATAGCTCTCTTTGATCAAGCTCGGTTATTGCGCGAGGCTCGAGAGCTATCATGTCAAATCTTTGGGGACTGAGGTGCGAACGGGTAAAAACAGCTGAGTTATATTTACTGTTTAGACCTTCCAGAACCATCTGTAGGGGTAGGTCTAAGGGTGTACCAAACAAGCAATTTTCTATCGAAGTTACACAATTTTCTGTTAGGTATTGGATGTTTACATGTTTGTGATGTCACTGTTTCTAGTTCCCACGACACAGGGTATCCTAGTGTGGGGCCAGAAGCAATGTATGTGCCTGTATGTAAATGTTTATGTTTTTTATGTTTATGATCTTACATTCGGCAGCTTTGGACTTTGTGGACTTTTGCGCTCTGATATCTTACAATTATATAATATTTAAATTCAATACTGTTCTACATCTTATATATGAATATTCATACATGTGAAGAAAGATTTACCGAAGAATATCACAGAACGGATATTGTTGAAATTGTAGAACTTACAAAGAAAACATTCTAAACAACTTTTACAATGAAACTTTACTTAAGTATTTTCCCTAATTAATCCTTCCTCATCTACCTGACTTACTTACTTTAACAACTTGTAATGGGTTCATGCGGTCATCGCTGTGTATACCTAGTAAAATTACATGTAGCCCACGAGGGCACGGGCCTTTACCCGGATCCGAGTAAGATTGAGCCATACTCCACCACGCTGGCTCAGTGCGGGCTGGTGGAGGGGTATTACGACTGCTACATACTACCAAGTAGTGATAAGTAGTAGCCGGGACCTACCAGATGCACCATCCGAAACACGGGGCGTCCGATAAATGTTACAAATTAATTATCTTATTGTTACAATCACCAGCACCGGGATTCGAACCTGCATCTCCTGCGTAAGAAGCAAGGTGAAACCGTGAAACCCACTAGACCACGGAGCTCTTTTTATATACCTAGTATAAAATAAAAAAGCTTTTTCTGGTAGTTTTTATGGATATTCGACCACGATTCCTTTTTGAAGTACCCAATTACCCATACCTAATATTTTTTATGACTTTTCTGAACTCGATATTCTATTTTCGCGTCCAATAATGGCCGTTAATTAATATCAATTAAAATGACGGGAGAGGCCTTTCAAACTCGCCAAGGGTGCTCATAAAATCATTGATGTTCTGTAAGATAAAGTTGGCTATATAGCTACAGGGGAATCGGTCTGTTATATACGCAAAGAGGGAGGTACCTTTACAAAACTCTTGGCTAAACTTGGGCACAACTGTGCCTCTGCCTCCTCGTGTCGAAAAAGGTTGTTCTTCTTCTTCTTTTATTAATGGCGCCTAACCTCTTTTGAGGTTAATTTTGCCAGTGTCAAGTGGTCGGATCTCAAACTGGAGATTAATGTCTTGAGATGATTTGATGATGATGATGATGGATGTTTTTTGTCGCTCGTTGGCACTGCCCGAGGAGGGCGTGAAGTGCTGTAGGTTCCAAGTAATTCCTTCGGACGACGTGAGAAACTGCCTCCCCATGGAAAAAGGTTAAATCTGTAGAACGGCCAAAGCGGAAACTACTGACGAAAATTTGAAAACGTCACTTCGCTGTCAGTAGTTATCAGGGAGCACTTATTCAGTGGAGAGCGCATAGATACATTTTCCTTTGAAACACAACTCACCAATTTACGGGTGGCGGGGGACGAGGTAAGAGAGCTGTGATTGGTCAGCCGCTGCGAAACTGCCTGGCGGCCCGTCATCGTTCATAGGTTGCCTATGCGAACGTTTGTTGAATACAATAATACAACAAACGTCAGGCGAGCCGCGTTCCCCCGCAGGCGCAGTCAAATGGATATATAGTCTCTGGTTGTTATACTTAGCTTATAGTGCATGGGTGTGTATGGTATGCTGTTCAGTTGGAGACTTGGAGAAGATGTGGCGCCATCGCTCATTCTACAGATAAGATGCGTGGCACTGTATTCAAAACTTCAAATAATTTCCTGCCATCTTTCATCATCTCCTGACTAATAGAGTCGTGTCGTCGAAAGACACCGTGAAAGATTCTCGGCATTATATAATTGAAACAAAAAGTAAACTTTAGAAAAAACCGACTTCCACAAACCCTATTTGATTAGATTGAGTTTAATACAAACTGTTACCCCTTATCCCCCCCCCCCCCCTTGGGGACTTAATTTTGTCAAATCCCATCTCATTGCTACCCCACGCTACTAAGGAACCTCTGTACAAAGTTTCATGACTCTAGGTCCACCGGTTTAGGCTATGCGTTGCCAGCCCATCAGCCACGCATTGTATTTGTACCTAGTATTGAGCAGTTCTGGTGGCCATATGTGGTCTTCATCAGCAGTTCCGCATCACAATATTATGCTTACCATGTGCATTTGCACGAGTTATTATGAAAAACACAAAAATCACTATAGGTCTGCCTATAATATTTGAAGAGTTCCCTCGATTTCTCCAGGATCCCATCATCAGATCCTGACCTGGTGTCAATGGGACCAATGGGAAGGTAAACCCTTTCAAACAAAAAAATAATTTTCCAAATCGGTTCATCCGTCTAGGCGCTATCGGGGAACATACATAAAAAAAAAAAAAAAAAACAAATATCCGGACGAATTGTAAACCTCCTCCTTTGGGAAGTCGGTTAAAAATGGTCGTGCAATGGGCATCGTAACACCCATTTTTTTTATTCTATAAATCGAAAATATAGACAAATATAAGAAACTAATTTGAATATTTTTTAATTTTTTGATGTCATTATTTTTTTATTAATTATTTAAAATTTCTGAATTTTGTAAGTATGACGTCACCACTGGCATAATTAGGTAAGTTCCTTTGCATTCAATCATGCTTTTAAAAAGTAAAAATACGTTGACGTTTGACAAATGTCAACAAGAGTTAATATTTAAATAATAAGTCGTTGTTATCCGATGTCGGTAACGAGTTATAACATTTTAATTTCTAAAATTGCCAATAACCAAGAATTGAATTGAGTTTATTGATCCGTTAATGTAAGTATTTAACAAAGAGACTAAAGAATCCTTACTTCCAAGTGATCTTCACAGCAATACTGTGTGTACACCTTGAAATATTCCGCCTTAGCTTGACGACACCATTTTTGACGCAAATCTTCTCGAATGCGTACAAACAGTTTAGTTGGGCTATTTTTCGAATTGTTTTTGCAGTTTGGAACGAAGCACTCTCTAGATCCCATGATTATTTTAGTATTATTCGGATGTTTATTTGCGATGCGAAGGTTATTTTCAGTTGTTATTTCTCTGTTTGACACTTTTGACAGTTGTTGTTGTTGACAAATGTATTTTTTTTTTTATATTTGTAGGCAATGGAACTACCGCATTAGAGCCAACGATGACGTATTTGAAAGAAAATGAAATTAACAGTTTTTGCGATAAATATTAATAATCCGTTTTAATTTTATTTATTTAAACCCCTTATAGTAATCAGTATCCCTATTCCTCTAAATGGTTTTCACTTTACGACAATCGATGCCTCCCTGATCAATGCCCATTCAAGGAAAAATGGGATTGTTTCGTACTAAAAGATTTGCTGAATTGTCGTATTCGCAATCTGCCAGCCAGCCTTTAACATACAGAATAATTAGATTGGAGGCGCCTTCAAACCGTCGTCGTTTTTAGGGTACCGTACCCGAAGGGTGCCAAACGGGACCCTATTACTGAGACTTCGCTGTCCGTCTGTCCGTCCGTCCGTCCGTCCGTCCGTCCGTCCTGTCTGTCACCGGGTCCGTCTGCACGAACCGTAATAGCTAGAAAGCTGAAATTTTCACAGAATGTGTATATCTGTTGCCGCACCAACCACAAATACTGAAATACGAGAGATATTGCAAATTAAAGGGGGCCCCGATACAAGAGACGTGTTTAGATACACTTACGCATTTCAAAATGGAGATCTTGACTGAAACTGTTTATTTATTGTCATAGCAACCATGTCATAGACACACATTTAAATATGATAGCATATTTCGCGTCAACCCACATGGTTGTGGTTAGCCGGTATGATGTAGTGTAGACTCTCAATGCGGAGGTCGTCGGTTCAAATCTCGTGAAGGCATAAACTTTTTAAATTTTCTTTTTGTTTATTTTTTTATTGTTTTGAGTGCTTTTGATTTGTTGTACGATGGTACGGTACCCTTCGTGTGCGATACCGACCCGCACTTAACTGATTATTACATATGCCTAGTACATAAAGAGTATTTCTGACTGTCTGTAATTAATTAGGCGGGGTCCGAGTTAACTGACCTATCTACATGCAAAGAAACACAACTATTTCTTTATTACAATAAACACACTCATCACAAGATTCCCAGCTTTGACGCATCACTTAATACTTTCATGGAAGCCAAGATCCAAAAATATCGTTGCTAAAAACGGGTCACAGAATTAGGGTAAAAATGGCGTCTCCATTTTCTAACTCTTCTTTGCTTTACCGTCACAAAACGTACACCCACGCAACATGATGCCACAAACGAAGCGAGCACAGAGAGCACCACTACGTTTAGATGCTCATCAAATTGCCTTTATGTAATTGTTTGCGAACATGTCTAAACATAGAAAATTGTTGCAAAAGTAAGGAGACGTTACGCACAACCAATTGAAGTTTACAGTAGAATAGATTTCAAACTGTCTTTGATGATAATTTCATAACAAAAGTTTCGCACGTTTCCGTGTTTAAGTTATTTGTGGTAGTTTCTGGAACACCTTCATTATTATGTTTAAGGGACTTTGAAGAAGGGGTTCGTCGAAAGTAGGATTCTGTAACGTGCCATTCGCATCGCATTCACTGGCACGCCACGTAAGACTTATCTATACCTTGGTATTGGTAGGTACCTGTAACCTGTAACTACCTACCAACCATGCGAATGAATGAAGAACGAACAATACTGGGGGGAAATTCTGGCGCTAGCGAGATCATGTCCATGGTCGAAATATCGATTTTGAGATACCGAAATCTCTATCAAAAACAAGAAAAAGCTATTCTACGACTAGCCTTTCGACCAACCGAGATATCTGGACCCGTTTTCAATCGGAATAAATATAAATCGAGATCGTTTTCGACGGATTTTGGCGGTATCAAAACCGATATCTCGACTGGGGAGATTATCTCGATGGCGCGAGAATCGGGGGCCTGATGTACCAGTATGTATCTCCTGTTTTAAGGTTTCTTTACCTGTAACGAAGTTAATTAATCGATTGAGCATAGTTACAGGACTCCCACCGCAACTCGTGGTGCGAGACCGACATCCTTAGCCACGGCATCAGCGGCCTCAGCCTGCACCGGACGGAGAGCCTGACGCGGCCCATGGTGGCCTTGAAGAGGACTGGCAGCAAGGGCAGTGCTTACAGCCTAAGGAGTTTACGGAAGGTAATAATTATGTACAGACAGTACACAACGGTCCGTCCAAAGTCCACGGCAATTATCAACATACCCACATCGAGATAAAAACCTTTGAACAAAACAGAACAAAATATCTGGGACTTTTAGGCACGGTGGGCGTTTGAGTACGGGGCAGGAATTTCATGGTTCTTCCCGCGGATCCAGGATTCACAATGGGTGGGGCACAACCGTGACTTTCTGTGTACCACATGACTTCAGTGGGGGTGGGAATTGGGCAATTATCACTACCGCTTCACCAGTTAAGCGGACGTTAGTAAATATTTTAAATTATCATAATCATACACAGGAAATCCCCAAACCAGCAACGCAAATCGAACGGCCGCCGACGATACCGGACGCTGGGTTCGGCACCCTGGAAATCAAACTGGCTTGCGACAACGGCACTTCGTCACTAGCTGTCACTGTGCTGAGAGCTCGAGGTCTGATGTCGATGGACATGACTGGCCTGTCCGACCCCTTCTGCAGGCTTGAGGTGTTTCCTGTAGGTAATGTATTCATCATCATCATCATCATCTCAGTATGTCAGTGAACCCACTGAGGGGCAATTTTGGCGCTAGCGAGATCATGTCCATGGTCGAAATATCGATTTTGAGATACCGAAATCTCTATCAAAAACAAGAAAAAGCTATTCTTACGACAGCCTTTCGAGCAATATCTCGACCCGTTGTCGGTTGAAATAAATATACTTAAATCGAGATCTTTTTCACCGGATTCAAGCGGTATCAAAACCGATATCTCGACTGGGGAGATGATCTCGATGGCGCGAGAATCGGGGGCCTGATCAAGGTACTAGAGTCAAGGGTATAGACCTCCTCACGTCATTTAACTCAGCCCTGTGCAAGTGTAACCCGCTAATCTCGCTCGCTATAGGGTCAGTGATGCATCTGGCAAGCGGTGATCGTTTGATCGCTGGACTCCTGTTCCATTTGTCTTTACTATAGCCTAAATTTTTCCGTTGTTGCACAGCTTATGGTTCAACCTCTTATCGTTATCATGTCATGTCCAATCATACAACCAAAGAAAGTCAAAGAAGTTAAAAATAGGTCTTTCCAAAATTTCGATACTTAACTACATTTAAGTTAGGTACCTACTTACTGAATAAATGAGAGTTATTCTTTAAGCTAATAAACATCAATTTTAAAACTCCGAAAATTGCTAAAGATTTCAGCATATTTTCAGTAACCAGACGATTAGGCGGAAATGAACCTCTGAAACTACTTGAAATAAATATAATACTAGTATTTTAGTAGGTACTTCCAACTCTGCAAATGAGGAAATTCCTTTGGGGAAATGCTTACGTACCTACCTACCTACTGAGTTGTTGCAACGTGCCTTATATCCACATGATACCTATGCAAATATAAGTACAGACTGAGCACATCAAAGCTTTGTTGTGGGTGGGCCCGGGGGGATAAATCGTAATTAAACTCAGCTTAGAGTTAACGAAGCGTAGGTTTTAGTTAGGTATATCAAAAGTGGGGCGAACGACGCGACATCCTTTTATCTCGGGTTTTAAAGCCCTTACAGACCATCAGATTTGGTACGCTCCGGACCGCGACCTTGGTACGCTCCAGACCAAATCCGATCACTGGAGGGCTGTCCGACAGACATAATTATTATTAACATCGGTCCGGTGGTCTTCCAGCGCAACATGGTTCGCTCCGGACCATATCCGCTCGTCTAGAAGGCGCATTAGTTGAATGTACTACCTACTCTTAAATGTGAGCATAACGGACTGATTTATTCTCCAGAGGGGACCTATTCCAATCGGCTGCGGACTAAAACGGTGCACAAAACTAAGAATCCAGAATTCAACGAAACTCTGCATTTTTTCGGCATCACAGAATCGGATCTTGCAGCTAAGAGCTTGGAGATAGTGGTGTTTGATGATGACAGGTAAGCATAAACATGAGCAGAAATTACCACATCACCAAAATGCAATAAATAATTTAATTTTATACAAACTTTCTTTATAAATAGGTACGGATGTGATGAAATGGGCTCAGCCACAGTGCCCCTGCGTGAATGCACCAACGCGCCCGCACAGCTACGTCTTGCTCTAACCGGACCCACAGGCGCAGACCTTACTGGTCCGAGGATTCTGCTAGCTTTGTGCTATAACACGAAGCGGAGAGCCCTTGTGGTCACAGTCTGCAAAGGCGCTGACTTGCCGTCGCAAGATAGCAACGGATACTCTGATCCGTTTGTGAAATTGTAAGTTTTTTAGGATAGTTGGCTAATATCTTACTCCGGTCAGCTATCTTAGAGGTTCAATCGAGCAGCTTAGTTGGTTGGATGCTAGTAAACTCAATAAGCGATCTCACTTTTACATTTTATTTTCCCCAGACACATCGACCCCGACCCATACCACAAGAAGCATAAAACCTCAATCAAATGGCGCAACCTAAACCCAGTGTGGAACGAAGAGTTCCATTTCGAAACCCGCCCTACCGAGCTATCGCGGCAAAACCTCACCCTCACTGTATGGGATAAGGACTATGGGAAAGCTAACGACTTTCTTGGTAGTCTGGTCATCGGGTCCAGTAGTAAAGGAAGACGGTTGAAGCATTGGATGGACTGTATTCGGTTCCCCGACCATCGCCATGAGTTGTGGCACGCCCTGACTGATACTCAACATCTGTAGAGCATTCCGAGGACTTGAGTCTGTTCTGTAGTGTAGGCGACATTGAAAGGTGTTTCGGAACATATTTGGAAACTGTAGCTCAATTCTGTAACTTTCGACATATCCCGATTTCATTTCATTTCATTCTTAACATAAATATTTACACATTCTTAACATAAATATTTACACATTCTTAACATAAATATTTACATTTTTCAAGGACTACCCTACTTTAATGTCTCGCGCGATGGAAGAAATCTATTTGTGTAATTATTTACTTGTGTTGTTTCTCAATTATGTGAATATTGTATTCTTTTTGAGATATAAATATCTTAAACCTTAAACCCGATTCTTTTGAAATTCATATTACAATCGGTTTAAATGACGACGACCTGGATAGTTCCCGATGATTTTCTACATCAATTTGAATGAAAGTTATCGGGATTGATTGCACAGACGCAGAAGAGAGCTACGGTTAGGTAGAAACGAAAGATCTTTACGTGGTATAAGTAAATGATGTATTTAGGAGGAAGTAGGTACGACTGATAGTACCTACATGTCCTATAGGTGCTTAACAAATTTATGGTGTGAAATGTTTAACAAAATTTTGATGTAGCCCATTTATGTCCTCAACTCCTCACCAAAGCGCCGCCTTTACCCGGATACGAGTAACATTGTGCCATACTTCACCGTGGTGGCTCAGTGCTCTGCAAATTTTTATATGCCATACCTACAACGTTAGCCTGGGTACGAACCCGTATTGAAAGGTACCTACCTAGTCCTAGCCTTAGCATGTTATAGGTATAGGTACTTTCTTTACGTTTAGCGTATTTTTTCTCCTTGTGTTGTATAAGTATAATAAATACTATTTTTATTTAGAAGTACCTTACTGTAGCTATTATTATAATCAAATCTTAAACATGTCTGATAACGATCCTTTTACATTGATCGTTATTCGTTATCTTGCTTGAGCTTGATGTCATCAACCTACATACATACCTTCATATGCCTTCATTATTTTGTATGCTCGTTTTACATAAACATTTATTCTATGTGTAAGATACCTATTATATAAGATAAATACCTACCTACTATAAAACGTGCCAAATTTTCAATGTACACAAAAATGTATATGTTGCAGTCAGAACTCTTAATCAGTCAAAAGGTCCTGTAACACGTCATGCTGAGTCGGAGCGCCGCCGTTTCGCTGTTGCGATGCACACTACATGGTATTCGTTCTGCCCTGAGGTTCTGCCCATTCTTATTTTGCTATTGCTATTTTTGTCTTCATGCGTAAGTATATTTAATTTTTTGTTTTTTATCACTTATTATGTTTTTGCTGTGTCTTGTGTATTGTGACAGATGAATAAATGTACTTTCTATTCTATTCTATTCTATTCTATTCTAAAAGTACTTAGGATTACTAAGAAAATCGGTTATATGTATATATTATCTGCTTTTGACTGCAGTCTCTGGTCAATAGCACTTTTGACTAAATTTATTTCGCAGTTAGTTGGTTAAATCAGACACTTAACTAACAACCTAGACCGTTAATTAAATATCGACGTTTAAGCAAGTCGCTAAAGTTCGGTCAGACAAGTGAGTGAACGAAACGTCCTAGGCAACAAGACGCATTTCAACTTTGGTAGGGTAATAAGCAAACAAATTCGGTTTTGTGAATCTACATGGGGTCGCCTCGCTCCGCTCCGCTTCACTCGGCTCCGGGAGGTTCATAAAGTTGTGACCTAACACAACCTATCTTTAGTATTGGCACAGAAAGTGACCCAAAGCAACCAATTCGGTTTTGTATACCAAGAGCGCCAGTCAAAACTACTTTTGACCACAAATTAGCAGTAAAAACTACTCATGACTAGTCAAAAGTACTTAACCAACCCGCTCTGTTAAAAGTACTTTTGTCTAATGTTTACGGTCAAAACTAGTTTTGACTGATTAAGAGTTCTGACTGCAACATATCCATACATATACCTAAGGTACTTTAGACTACTTTTAGGTACCTACCTACTAATATACACAGATAAATAAAGAGTTTAATATAAGAATATTTTATCTTCTGAGAATAAAGACGCCTTTCTATGCCTTAGCCTTAGTTGTTTGGTATACGTACGGCAGTGTTGGGCATTAATCAATCTATTGTTAATCATCATAGTAATTGATTAAAAAATAAATTGCAATTAATTTAATCACAAGTAATTTAATTGCAATTAATCTGTTAGTTGTTAATTGCAAGATACAATTAAAATAATGCAACCAATATTTTTAATTGTTGTAAGAAACAATTAAAACTAACAATTTAAAATCATGTTTCTCTGCCTGCACTGCACGTCTACAAGATATACATAAAATGATATTTCTTGTTGCTATTTATTTCGCCGCAAAAGTTTCCGTTCGTTTCTTATCAGCGTTTGACAAAGTCGTTAAATTGTAAACAATTGATTAATTAACTAACAATTAAAATTAGTTTAGTTGTTAATTGAAACGTTACAGTTACAATTAATCAATTTTTAATTGATATTTCACAATTCACAATTAATCAATTGTTATTTTTAATTTAAACTTACAATTTGCCCAACACTGACGTACCGCATACCCAAGTAGCTCTCCCCAGTCCCCACCCCACCAAAGTCCACTGCCCACGAATTCAACCTACCGACAACGAGATAAACCTATGAGAAAACAGAAAAAAGATCATGGTCTTTTGTGGATACTTGGGCGTTTGAGTACATACACCTACTCTATGATAGGGCACGAAGATGATTGACGATCGATGGTTTATTTGTATTGATAGCTCTACATACATACATACTGCCGTGTCACGCACGCTTAGGGTTACCATATGTAAATAGAGGGACGCCTGTCTATGGTACCTAAAATGCCTGATTTTTTAGAAAAATGCCTGTCTAAAGCAAAACGCTGTATAGATAGGTAATAAGTAAAAGCCAACAGATAATAATTAAGAAGGATGTTTATTACTGATATTTGTCAGTAGGCTTGTGGCCTGTCAAGTCAAAATAGATACTTTTTATGAACTGTCAAAACGGAACTTTTGTTCCTGAGTTCTATGAAATAACAACAGAATGACGTCATGTAAAAGTGCCTACAAATGCTGTCTTTTTTGCACAAACTTGACTTTATAAAATATATCTGCTCTGGAAATATACAATTCTGAGAATGTCAAGCCATTTTGTACATAATGTTTCAACTTAAGACTTGTTCCTAGTTTTGTTGGATTACCTTGGCCACAAGCCTGTTCTTTCTTTTCTAATACATAAACGTAAAAATCTTCACAAGATACAGTTTATCATCCCTCTCATTCTCGCGCCGCCTAAACTACTACTACGCATGCGCAACGCGGCGCCACCGCCCCGGTGTCAATGGTATCATTCAAACAAATGCAAGTGCCTGCGCACGCGGCGCGGCCGCGAAATTTCAAAATGCCTGTCTCAGACCAATGCCGGCCGCACGCCTGTCTAAACCTTAAAATGCCTGTCAAATGCGGCAAACGCCTGTCATATGGTAACCCTACGCACGCTCAGCTCACGCACGAGCCTTCTATCTCTATCCTATAGGTACCTACCTATCTTCCTTCTTTTTTGGATCACTTATAAGGATCAAGGTTATTATATCTCAGGTTTTCAGGATGAACCACATCGGCACGCAGCAGCGCGGGATAATAATATCCAATGGCTTGTATTTAATTGCTTATCAAATTAAGTAGGTACCTACCTATGTACTATTAATGACATCCAACAAAAAAAATGTCCCAAAAATACTCACTTGGATGTTCTTCATCTCCCTCCAACTCCTGGATACTCTTCATCTTCCTCCGACTCTTGGATTGGATTGTCGTCATCTTCCTCCTACTCTTGGATGTTCTTCATCTTTCTCCTACTCCTGGATGCTCTTCATCTTCCTCCTACTCCTGGATGCTCTTCTTCTTCCTCGAATTCCTGGATGCCCTTTATCTTTCTCCTACCCTTGGATGATCTTCATCTTCCTCCAACTCCTGGATGCTCTTCATCTTCCTCCTATTCCCGGATGCTCTTCATCTTCCTCCTACTACTAGATCCTCTTCATCTTCCTACTGGATGAACCCTGCCTGACGTTTCATTTATCGGTAACCAAAAGTTTCTTTTATTCCTTGTCTAGACGTTTGCGTAGAACGGAGAGTAACATACAACGCGTTTTGTTTTTGCAGTTAAAATAATGCTACATACCTTGACATTCACTGATCATGTGATCATTTTTCAGAATAGAGGTGTGTCCCGGTTGCAATTTTAGCCTCCGGAGATTTTCGGAGATTTTATAGTAAAAACCGGTACTTCACCGGAGAAAAACCTATAGGAACATTTCTTGACATTATATGGAAATTGGCTTAATTTGACACTGTGAAGTGTTAAGTGTATAGTGTGGGTTTTGTGAATGGGGCTGTGAAGTGTTAAGTAGTGTCCAACTCTGTGTAGCGTCTCTGATTAGTAGAAAACTAGAAACCGGTTGGTTATTGAGCGTCAAACAATCGAATTTGCTGTCCCGACGCTGTTAAGTAAACTGCTAGTGAAGGGGCGGGCGCTGCGAGTGAAGGGGGAAGAGGGACGCGCGGGGCAGTACTATTTGCAAAAAATAGAACACGCTTCTATTCGCCTTACTTCGCTGATTAGTAATCAGAATCACTCGCGCTTAACAGTGGCTGTCCAGATGTGGCTCGCACTTTACACCTCACAGCCACACTTTACACCTGCATTTTACACTAATCAAAGTCAAAACGGCCCTTTACATAGACAAAATTATAGAATGTGAAGTAGGGTGCAATTCCGATATCACACCTCGGACACTCCATATAACGCTCGTAAAATAATCACCTTTTACTACTACATGACCAAATGATGTTTGTATACGTGCAAATGTGTGCGTAAATATTGCTAGGGCTGTTAGCGCGGCAAATGCAGCGATTTACGTCGGGCGAACCGAAAGACGACGAGACGGCGCGACGCGACCCGAACACAAGCGTTTGCATTATTATGAAGTGACTTTGTAGGGGCGCTGCCGTTTAAACAGGTACCTAGTCGGGTTCTCATTGAAATAAAAATATATATTGTAATAGGTAGTTATTATTTATTTAGCAATGACAAGATAGGTAGGTAACTAAATAAATATTGCTTACACTAAATGCGATGTAAGTAATAATCAATTTTTTAGATTATTTAGAGACTGACACTAAAATATGTATCTATCTGCAATCAATAAATAACAAAATAGGTAGGTAATGGAGCCTATTCTCTAGGACATACTCACTAAAATTACTTAACAATTGTGGCCGATTCTCTAGGTTACACTCACTAAAATTACTTGACAATATTAAGTCCGACAGCTCTTATGCGGTCGCCATAGATTCCATTTTCGAACTCACTTTTGAATTATTTTAATGTACTGATGAACTAATTCAAAACTGAGTTCGAAAATGGAATCTATGGCAACCGCGTAAGAGCGGAGTGGAGAGAAAAAAAATGGAGTAGGTAGGTATCGAATAACTGTCTAAAAGTGGGCACAGTGCCTTTGCCACCTCTTATGGGAAAAGGCGTGAAGCTATGTTATGTTGTTGTTACCTACTATTACTTATTCTGAAGTAGGTAAGAGACACTGAAAGAATCTCCTGTCTTTGGTGTTTCTAGTTGACGACAGACACCCAAATAATGCACAAAACTTCACCATTGCCGGTTATTATTCACCGTATACGCGCGGTCACTCGTCAGGCGTTCAGCCGCGTCTATTGAACTTTCAACCAGTCCCTAGACGCCAGGGGTGGGGTGCGGTATCTGAATCAGTGCGGGGAAGGGAGTGGCCGTTCTGTACGGAGTACTATTATCTCTTCTGTGCCGATATGACAAAATAGATCCCCAATGGGGATTCCCCATCCCATACATAGAAAAAAATATATAATGTGAAGTAAGGTGCTTTCGGTTACACGTTTACAGTATTTTCGGACGTCATTATAAGTTGCGTTCCGCGCGCATGTACAAAAAGTAAGGTGCGTTCGGAATAGTTCGGATTACTTGGGGTACACGCATACAATATTTTCCATACTAAGTCCATGATATTTTCAGAGGCAAAATAAATTTGTGATCCGCGCGCGTGTAAAAAATACCGGTTAAAAATAAAATCACCGGTAAAAATCCGGTAGTGACGTTATCCGGTTTTTCACCGGTTTTTGTAGAACCGGTACACATCTCTATTTCAGAACAGAGACCCTCAGATCGTTGAATGAACCTTAATTCTGTTTCATATTTTTATATTTACGAATAAATAATTGTAAGTATCTTATTTTGTCTGTCTTTAATTGAATCCCTCTTCTATAGTAAAAAAATACTTATTATTGAACTAAACGCAGCAATAGTTTGTGCTTTGACAATTTGACATGTACTGAATTGGTGAATTTGAGAAATCGTGTGAAAAAAGCAGTTTTTTGCAATATCTGTATTAAAAGAGAAGTAATAATCGATGAAAGTCGGTTAGTAATGCTAATCTTTACGTGATCCAACATGGCATTCCTGTGTCCAGTCCGAATCCGGAGGGGGAAGAAGAAGAAATGTAAGTACCTACACCCTACACTTCGAGCTTTCGATGAGAACTTTTATGTCAATGACCTCTGATAACTTTGTACTCACTCTTGTGTTTTTGCACTGTTTCGGCGTATCTGTAAGTTGCACCAGCCACCAATCCACTTTGAGTCATACACTTTGCACAGAACCTGCTTTGAGATTTCAAGAAATAGTTGACCATGCTCTGAAACTGTTTTTTTTTTCTTTTTAGCCAGCAGTGGTGACTCAGACAAAGATCTTTCACGGCCTGGCTCAGGACTTAGTCCTGGCATGGGCCGTATCACTGGATCGGCTAGCATAGAGACATTGGTCCGAGTTGGTATAGAAAAGGAACATGGTCTTAGTCCCGACTCCAAAATGGTTGTGTTGCATGATTTTGCACCTTGTGTGGATGATGAACTTGAGGTAAGATCTTTGCTAGGATAAGACTTTATGTAAGATAAGTTTTAAATTGTTTCTATGTGTATCTTATGTCTGTAAATACAGTATGGATTAAACCTCCAGAAACCAAAGGAACATGAATAATACTCATTAATAATCATAAACCTGTACCCTGAACAATACATATATTTGGCAATAACTGTGCATATTGTTTTGTAGCTGCCTGAGTTGTGCGACTTGTTTGTCTTGATTTAGAAAGAAGACAATCATTAGATAAATGTATTTTATATATATTCTAAACAATTTGCATAAAAGTGAAAACTAACATCTAACAGCTTTCATCTGTGGTATACAATATGGACTGAATGGTAAAATAACTCAAGAACTCAATCAACTAACTCCTTTTTTGTCTGGGTTCTGGGGACAGAAGGAATGTAGGTACTTCCTGTTTAAAAATAAAGGTTACAATGTAAATTATTACTTATAACAGGTAAAACGCGGCCAAATAGTAAATGTGCTCTACAGAGAAAATGACTGGGTATATGTCATAGTAGCAGAGTCACGCAGGGAAGGGTTCATACCACACTCTTACTGTGCTCCGTGTGAGCATCATGAACTGAAGAAGAAACTACCACGGAGCCGGGAGCCGGTAGACACACAGCATAGAGATGTTTCACAGTAAGTGTTAATAAATAAGTTGTTTCTTAGCTTTGGCATCAATTTCCTGATTTATAGAGATTTTCGATATAAGTGTTTTGATGTTTGCAAAAGAGTTGTTACCTCTTTGTCTCTGAGATGATATAACCTTTATTTCCCTTGTCCTCCAGAGTGGTGGCCCGAAAGTGGGGACCATGACGTAAACAATTTTTTTTTTTCAAAATTAATATCATCACATCATAAATGGTCACAGGAAACCTTCACTTTTCCATAGATGCAATGGGCTAGCCCCCTGTCAAACAAAATGGTGTATTGAAGAACTGGCTAAAGTGGGCACAACTGTGTTGTAGGAATGTCTTTTTCATGTTATTTTATCATCATATATCCGGCATGGTTGCACTTAGTTTCAGCAATACTGCCTTTTGCTTGTAAACACGAAGATAGATATTAGATGATGAGGTGGGTGGGATGCCCGCTGAACACAGGCAGGTGATCGGTCCTCCCTCTATTTTGACTATTTCACCCATTGTCAACAAGATACCTATTTACGTTTTTACCTCGTCGATCTCCAGACTATCAGTCTCGGACGGCGCGACAAACGACGGGCAATCAGAGCTGGGAAGCGAAGGCGAGGCGTGCCCTTTCAGCAAAGACCCGTCCGGCCGCTACGTGGTGCTGTATACTTTCACCGCGAGGGACGAGAATGATGTAGATGTGGAACGTGGGGAGTTCGTAACAGGTGACCACAACATCCTTCTTTTTCTTTTTCATCAGGGGATTGTAGTGCCTGCACCTGACCCACTTGAGCGGGGCGTATGTGCATGTCCTACTCTTCTAGTCTAGCTAGCTATCACAACTGGAGCTCTGAGGTCAAAGATGTTTTTCCCAGAATTTACATACATCGCCAATCGCCAAGCAAGTGGCCCCACGGTCTTGTCCACTAAGAACTTTCCCCTGGGGGCGGTCCATAGAAGTGGACTAGACCTTGGGGCTAATTGCTGTAGAAATCTTTCATTAGTGATAAGCTCGCCTTTGCACATGGTCCTTCT
Organism: Argyresthia albistria; assembly: GCA_963457715.1. Lineage (NCBI taxonomy): Eukaryota > Metazoa > Arthropoda > Insecta > Lepidoptera > Argyresthiidae > Argyresthia > Argyresthia albistria. Next base: position 5,930,632 of record OY735274.1, on the reverse strand, counting down.
TATTATATATTTTCTGTAGTCTGTTTTGTGTACAATAAAGAAATTACGAATTGCAAATGCCAATACCTACAATAATCGTGTCTATTCCCAGTTTTAAATCGTGAGGACCCAGACTGGTACTGGGTGGTCCGCAGTGACGGACAAGAGGGCTTCATACCTTCCGGTTTCGTCTACCCAGCTGTAGTTCAACGTAAGTATTCTTTGTAATGTTTCTTCGTCATTATAATGGAAGAAAGGCCCTACAACAATGTGACGACGTTTTATTTTTTTAAACGTGGTTTCGTTCAGCATAGAATGAGGCCAATATTGTTAGCTCAGATTGGACAGAGTTAGAGCAGGGGATCCGAGATTGAAACAAATGGAAATGTGTACTGAGAGCCCTATTCCCTGAGGCCGACTCTTTGTAAAAATTTACTGCAATAAAACATACTCGAATTCGAAGTAAAGGCCTGTGCCGCTCGATGGTATATCTCCATTGAGGCACAGGCACATAACAACGATGATGATACCCTGTGAAATATATGTACTTCTTCTACCACCTCAGACATACATATGTCATTCTTCTATGTCTACCACAGACCACAGGGTGCTCATTCCATAGAGCTTAGAATTAGTAACCTTCCATAATAAAGAGGTGGCGTTACTAGTAATATTTGTACTTTAAATGCCATGGTTTCAGTTAACATACTTCTAGGTGGCGCTAATCTAAGAATAAATCCTATACTTAGCGCCATCTCGTTGTACTTGCAATATTTCCATGGTGCTGCATCAAGCGATAAAGATGCTTCCGTAGCAGCTTAGTTTACGCCGGTGGGTGACATATTTTGTTCTACGTGGTCTACTGTATTAGTTAGTATAATATAATAGCCTATGCTTCTACCATTCCATCCTTCATGGGCAAAAACATCTAAACCCAACCTTCATGTCGTAATGAGGCAAATTCGGGGGAGCAACCTACTGGTTAAATTTAAATGTGGGCAAAGCAGGAATATGAAATTAGTAAACTAATTAGAGTCTTTCCTCCCCAGCGAACCAGCCCGACAGTCAACAACAACTGCACTCGCCGCTCCCCAACAACAACAGTATTTTGTCCAACAGTAACAACAACACCAGCCTGAACAGCACACAGCTGCAAGACAACGGGCGCTGCCACGGGACCGAGCTAGTCATGCTTTACGATTATAAGGCAAGTTGGGTGACAGAAATTCCAAGGCTGGAGAGACGTTTTTTAGTAGATTGTTACACAAGGGGCGTAAGTAAGCTATTTCGGAACAAGGTCCAATTTGGCGCCCGTGCGAGCGCACGTGATTTGACAATGGAACGTGTTTACTATAAACAATGCATTGTGTTGCAAATGCCAACCTACACGGACTCTTTGGACAGGAGTAAATCCTGCTTACTGATCATGGATGATGTAAAAGATAGAACGGTTTCGGACCAGGGGCATTAAAAGGTGGCAATAGTCATTCATATTTGACGGGCAGAGCCTACCTGCGACCTAACATGCACTAGTCTAACCAGTTTTCATGAGTTTTCATATTGTAATAAATAACTCATGTCAATTTACCCCAATGCAGCGGTTGTGCACGGTGTCGGAACTAGAATATGCACCCGTAGCATGCCGAGCGCGACGCAGGCTTTGTCGCGGTAAAGTGCTATGTAAGCCAAGTCGAGCAAAAACATACGGGCGCAGCAGTAACATCCTTTACAGGAAGCCATTCAGAGCATATTTGACCTACCTGTTACTTAGAAACCTGAATTCCCGGCGGCTAAAAGGCACCATGTCATAAGACATATTCCCAAAATTTCAATAAATTTGAACCAGTAAAGTTGAAGGTACAGCAATTCAAAGTTCCTCAATTTTGACACTCACTGACTCACTGATTCACGATCATGAAAACTCTAAAGGTTACTTCTAGCGAACCCACAAGGTTAAAATTTTGAGCATGGTTAAAGTTTAGCCTGCAAAGCCAAGGAAAACTCAAACATTGCGCAATTTTAGCCCCAATTTCATAATATATTAATTATCAATAAGCTCAGTACACGACTACTTCGATTCATCGCTATTCCCCATTAGATGTCGCTATGTGTATCTTGACTCGCGGTATGGTTTGGTTCCAGCTATGATTTAAATAAAGCGGTTACAATATTGTCTAATATCGCTATTCCCCATTAGATGTCGCTAGGTGTGCATTTCCTGAATCGCGGTATGGTTTGGTTTGAGGTATGATTTATATTTATATAATTCACCGCCCAGACTTGTCACAAATCGTAACATCAAAGCCACAGAGAAGAGCCCATAGAGATAGGGAGTGGGCTTTGAGAAAGTCGGTAGCTAACGCACAAGAAATAGTACCCGAAAAGAAAAAAAGGAAAGTTACTTACAAAAAGAAATGAGATCCCAACAAAACATGCATACGCATATACAAAAACGCCAGTCTCGCAGCCTGCGCAGTTTATTCTACCGTAAAAAGTTGTGAGATCTAATTTTAAACCAAGTCGGATAATTTAACCAGTATCTGTGTATGGTAGAATCATTCCAACAACTTTATTATCGTATACTGTTAAGTAACTACCTAATTAGTTAACTAATAACATTTATAGTGATCGGATCAATATAAGACATCTTTATTTCTTCAATAATAATTAGAATAACTTGGCAATCGCGCTCTACTGACCACTCTATAGCACCCAGAGCACAAATGAATATTATTACTCAACACAACACATCTCTAAATAAAGATAAACTTAACTAATAAGAAAACAACGAATTATTTCGGAGCGAGAGCAATAGGTACATTACGTTGCACACACGGTCCTATAGTCGACAACTTTTCTACGTGCGATTGCCAAGTCATTCTAATTATTATTGAAGAAATAAAGATGTCTTATATTGATCCGATCACTATAAATGTTATTAGTTAACTAATTAGGTAGTTACTTAACAGCATACGATAATAAAGTTGTTGGAATGATTCTACCATACACAGATACTGGTTAAATTATCCGACTTGGTTTAAAATTAGATCTCACAACTTTTTACGGTAGAATAAACTGCGCAGGCTGCGAGACTGGCGTTTTTGTATATGCGTATGCATGTTTTGTTGGGATAGTTCTGTCTCTCACCCTCCCGCGACAAAACCCGCGCCGAGCTCGACATGCTACGGATGCTGGACGGGATAAGTTTCAATTAATAGTGGGGGCTGTTTGGAAGGATAATGCACTAAACTTAAAATACAACTAAGGCCTCTAAACGTCATAATGACGTCATTTCAGTTGATATCAACAACTAATATGACGTCATTATGACGTTTAGTTTAGAGGCCTTAGTTGTCTTTTTAGTTAGAAATAACAGTAATATAGCGGTATATTTGATGTGTTGAGAATAATATTTACTTAAGAACGTGAAGAGGACTGATGCCTAAGGTTTTCTATAAAACCTAGTTTAGGTATCAGGGAGCTAAACTTTGCAAATGTACACAACCACTTTGTAATATGTTCCTAATTATTTAAGTTGCAATGTAATACTTTTATTGAAAAATAAACTATTATTGACCGAGCGAGCGAAGCGTCTCCGTTTTAGGTTTGGGCAAAAATGCTTTCGAATGTCCGGTTGTTCTCCTCTACAGGTCGCATTTATGAACCGATTCTCGTGAAATTTTGTGAGCAGGTTGGAAAAATAAATAGAATTTTTTACTCGAGCCAGTTTTTAGTTTTTTTTTCAAAATGGCGGAGTTATGGGGTTTGAAAATGTAAAAAAAACGATATAGCCCAATTGACTTGACGGATTTTAACAAATGAGGTGTCGTTAGATTTGTGGAGATCGTGAGAGTGACACAGACCATATTATTTTAGTGAAAAGTCAATAGATTGTATTTCAAATCGCAAAATGTAGTTTACAAAGTTATTGGTGCGGCTACTTTCATACTGTATGTACGTAACCAGGTACATTCATAAGTTTGTATGTGTTATTGAAAGAAAATTATTGTGTGTTAGCAGTTCAGCTTTCCCACCGACATACTCGCGAGATCTACAGCTCACAGAGCCACTAGTCTTATCTTATCTAATTTAGTGCATTATCCTTCCAAATAGCCCCCAGTACGCTATCTATACCCAACTAAACATTTACGCTTCATGTTATTTCGGTAACAGCTTTAGTCGAAACGAATGCTCATTTGTCCCGACGATGGTCCGCAGGCGCAGGCGCCAGACGACCTATCCGTGAAGCGCGGCGAGTGGGTCTACGCCGACCTGACGCAGCAGACGGTCGAGGGCTGGCTGTGGGCCCACGCGCCCAAGTCGCGCCGCTCCGGGTTCATACCGACGGCGTATGCGCGCGCGCCGCACACGACGGCGCTGTGACGGCGGGGAAGTGCGGCGGCCATTTTGAAATGATTGTGCTGATGTGGCCGCCATATTGAAATGACGCTGTTGATTTGGCCGCCATATTGAAATGACGCTGTTGATTGGCCGCCGTATTGAAATGACGGTGCTGGCGTGGTGGCCATCTTGAAATGACGCTGTTGGTGTGGCCGCCATCTTGAAATGACGGTGTTGATGTGGCCGGCACATTGTAGTGACGCTTTCGATATGGCTGCCATTTTGAAATGACGCTGTTGATGTGGCCGCCATATTGAAATGACGTAGTTGACGTGGAGGCCATCTTGAAACGTCTTGTGCTATTGACGTGGCGGCCTTCTTGATATTTCAATGTGGCGGCCGAAAGCTTCTGTTAGGCCAACAAACTATAACAGAACCATAACTGTTCGGCCAAGTTGTCGGGCTAGGTCGGTTGATTGTTGAACATTTGAACCGCATCTCACATGTATGTTCATTACACAACATTGGCAGGAATTGACTTTCAAAGACAGATTGCAACTAATTTAAAATAGAACTTAGGTTTTTAAAGCCTCGTCTTATCCTAGTTTTGATGGGAACAGAGAAATATTATAAACTCAGAGACAAATATTATTAAACGAATTACAGTTAGCATAGCATATGGGTTAATTTTGACAAATGTCGAAACTCAAAGTTGACTTGATTATGCCAGTGCAGGCAGCACTAGCCTCACTAGCATTTTCTATATTTTGGGTCTGAGTAGCCACATCCAGTATTTATAACACTGCCATTAAAATCGCTCTGCTCTAATTAGATCGAACCTTTTGCGTCTAGTCTCGTGAGTCCAATAATATTTTGCTTTAGTAAGTATTTTTTCTGGTTATGGTGTAATATACTCATAGTAAAGATTATTTTTACTGAAACTAATATCTGATTTCTCGCTATCCTTTGAGGTAGTAGGTACATACAAATTGACAATGTGTAACGCTACGATTCTTATCATTCCCCCAAGGTTTTAGTTTTATGTATTTGTTTTGTATGTAAGAATAGTTTAAAGTTTTAATGTAAAATATAATGTTTTACTTCGAAAGGTCTTCCTTAGAATGTAAGGTCGCAATCATTGCCTTCTGTAGTTAGGCTAAATAACACTATGTTTATTAATTAATAACAATGATTCTTAACTGTTATAATAATTATGTTCCAATGCTTTACGTTAGGTGCACCTCATAGTCACTGACTCACTGTATTTAGAGCATTTGTTTTTTTTTTATATCAAGAAATGGAGTTATTGTATTCAAGTGATAGGGGAGCATTGTGTTAACATTAATTCCGTCCAAATTAATGAAATGACTGATATTCGGCATTACGCTTCAATTCTAATTAATAGCATTAATACTGTAAACTACAATAGATAAAAATACGAATTGTATTATTTTTTATTTATAAATAAATGATCAAACTTAATGCTATTCTTTTAGTCATTCTGGGGTACAAATCTGGATACTAGTGGATACTTACTTAATTTTTATGTAAATAGCTAAATCCTGTAATAATGCTAGATTAAAAAAAAAACAACATCAATACATATTCAACCTATATTTCAACAACCAACAAACTAGCAAAAAAGTCACTCCACACCCAAAGCCAGCATCTTCTTCTTCTTCTTTGCCTGCCGTTTCACCTCATCTTTTATCTTCCACTCCTCCAGTTGTTGTGCAACTTTACTAATATCCTGCTCGGTGACCGTTACAGGTAGTTTAAGTTCCAACTGCTCGCTTCGTATGAACTTGAGCGCTTCGAGCTTGTCCGTGAGGAACGGTCCTTGTTGGCTCTCTAGAAGGTTTCTGTATTCACTCAGCTTGTGGTTGCGGATGTCTTCGCAGTGCATTTCGGTGAGTTTGCGCAAGGACTCCTTGCGAGTCAGCTTGTGGAAGGAACTGGGGACAACATCAATGGTAAGAAATGAGTAAGGTTTGTAATGTAATATTTATTGAAGGGCTATGAGAATTTTAAAACTCATTGTACTGAATCATGATTTTTCCATTCTATTGATTTGTTGCCTTTCTCGATTGGTTTTGCAGAAGTTGCCCTTCGCGAAGTTCAATGACAGAAATAGTTAAATCTTCAATAATTTGGATACTCACTCTGGATGCGCTTTGTACTCTATATTGAGCTCTTGGAGGAGCCACTCAAACTTCTTGTAGTCATACTGCCGCATGTATTTCAGTAACTTCTTCCTCCTATCAATGAGCTCTTGTGTGAAAACCTGGGAAAAAATTATTCAAACTTAACTTAATGTAGCATCATGCCTTTTCCCCTCTATGGGGTAGCAGAGGCAAAATTATGCTCAATAGAAAACCCCACCACTGTTAATAAGTCTGTATAATGTACATATCTCATTGTTGCTACATGATCAACACCACTTGGCTTGGTACAGTGATTTGAACCTGCATCTCCTGTAGAAGATTTTATACCTTCACTTTCTTGTTCTTTGGGCATTCTTCCAACGTTTGCTGAAGACAACGAATCTTGGCTGTAAGTTGTGCAACTGAAAAAAAAATGCAATAGATATCATATAGCTAAAGTTAATCCCTCCCCTCTCTCGGGCAAGGACACAACCTAAACAAACTTTGACAGTGGGTAGCGAGACATCAATAAGGGGGACATATTGCAAGGGGGTGGAAACTTGATTTAAAAAAATAATCCTTTGGGGCCAGGAGAGGCAGCAAAGGGGTTAAAAATAATGTTTGAGCCTGAGATTGATCAGACTGACATTGTTTATTTTTAATGATTCCCAACATACTAAAATCTTGAATAACTTACTTTTGGATTCAGCAGTTTCCTGGTCATAGTTGTGTCTCTTGACTCGTTCCTTCAATTCCTGTCGAACTAAGATGCTATACTCTTTACGCCCAAGGTGGCCAACTGAAAAAATCTTCTTTACAGTTTCAGACGCTCTGAAAAGAAAAAAAGGTGCTAAAACACATTAAGTAAGTGTGGTTGTGATCTTTCCTGAACCCAAAAAATTGCACAAGGCAGCCAGCCACATTAGAGTTTATGTTATAGTCACTGAAGAATATTGTGAAAATAGTTTAACCTGATCTGATATCCCCTTGACATCTATGAGGATAATCTGTTTTAGTGGTGATATTGATGAGTAAGCTACTTATGCAGCAGCAAGCTGCCTAAGCAGGCTTTGTACTCTTGTACTTGTAGAGGGTTAAAAGTCAAAGTTAATACACGAGAACATTTTAAAACACTAAAATATATGCACTTACTCCTTAATTTCGTCACTAAGGGCGTAGTCGGCGCCTAAAGCCGTTCCTGGGATAGGCGGTAAAGGTTCCAAATCGCCAGATCTTTCAGCTTTGTATGCGGGCACATAATCGGGCCGTACCCAGGTAATTTTGGCTTGGTGTTTGAGTCCACGAGTTTGTACAATGCTTGATGCTATTCGACGTAACATTTTATATTTGAAGCTTAGATTAATCAGTGATCATATTATGAGAAAATAGTATGTAACGAATAAAATATCGCGTGAATTCGTGATTAATGAAGTTACGATGAAGAATGAAAATTTTGTGAAATTTTTTTTTTTTTTTTTTCACATCTTTATCCTTTCGGAAAGGCAAAGGCCTCAGAGCCGTACAGCCTGATCTGATGGTCTTTCTTTTTTCAATCTTCATTTGCATTGCATGAGCCACTATAGGGCCGAATGGTCATAATTAGGTCAAAAGGCCGAAGCCAGTTCTGTGTAGGTCTTCTTCAGGGTAAATATTTCGTTAAGGCCGAAGCCATGTCTTTGTAGTTTTTTCAAGTTTTGATGAAATTCGTCATTATCCGGTAGTTAGTCTTATCCAGGTTAAAGTCATATCCGAGATTCGTCTAAATTTCTTGGACCGTGTGCACCATATACTGGTACAAAGGCTGGTATGTTTCTGAATTGTCCAGTAATCCTTGAGTGTTGGACGGGATATCATTGTGTGCATAAATCTCTATCAGCCGATCCATGAGCACAAGGCGCTGAATGCCGAAGGATCGACAGTTGAAAATAATATGATCGATTGTTTCGCTATCGCTTTCACAGTGCGGGCACAATGGAGATGGCACCATTTTCATTCTATGAAGATGGGCATTGATTCGACAATGCCCGAGTCGAAGTCGGCATATTGTTGTGTAAAATCTTCTGCTTTTAAAGTTATTTCCTTTACAGAACCAAGGTAACTGAGATGGCCCAGTCTCTTTTATTGCGGCGTACCACTGGCCTTTCTGGCCCACAGAGATGTCCCAGTGTCTACGCCAGTTCGTAGTTGTCTGTTTCTTCAAGTTAAAAAGTACATCCGAAAACGGTAGAGGTATTTGGAGGGTATTTGTAAAACGGTCGGTGAGTATGTTGAGAATTGCCCATCTGTCGTTGTGACAGTGACAGATGTGTCAATGTCAATTGAGTTTGCGCTTCTTGCTAGAAAGTCCGCATTTTCGTTACCAGTAATGCCTTTATGAGCTGGAACCCAAATGAAAACTATATTTATACCCTCAGTGCTTAGAGTCTTCCAAAGTTCCTTAATTCCGTAAATCAAATAGTTTGTATTAGTGTCAAATCTGTTGTGATCCAAGGCCGTGAGTACACTCATGCTATCTGAGGCTATAATCCACTTATCGGTCTCTGTGCATTTGATCTGAATATGCTGCAGTGCTGAGAGGATGGCTAGAGCTTCTGCAGTGAAAATGCTGGCATTCTTGTCCAACTTCATTGCATGACCAAACTTCAAATGGGAGTCGTATATTGCTTCAGAGACATTGAGATTACTTTTAGATCCATCGGTGTAGACACATCTGAAGTCTTGATATTTTGATAGTAGCTCATAGAACTCTTGTTTGTTTGTCAGTGCTTTTTCTATGATGACTTCCATCTTTGGATATTTTCCAAGAAAAGATCCTTGATAACATGGCCAGTTGTCAGTCTTGTTAGTATTGTATGTAGCCAGAAAATTTGATATTTCAGATAAGTCCTGAAGCAAGTATAAGGAGCCAGGAGGCTGAGAAGATTCTAAATGATATATTTTGGAAATCAGAGGATGTCTATCTAAAGACATCAGTTTGAGCAGAAATTTATATTTGAGGAACTTGAATCTAATGTCTAAAGGTGGAAGATTGCATTCAATCTGCATTGAATTTATGGGACTTGTTCTAAATGCGCCAGAAATAAGACGTAAGTTTTTATTCTGAATTTTATCAAGCTTATCAAGCAACTGATTATTGGAAGAAAAACAAAGAAAACCATATTCAAAATGACTGCGCACTAAAGCCTTGTACAATGTTAGCAAAATTTTGGGATCTGCTCCCCAGTATGATCTGCACAAACATTTTAATATGTTAAATGCTCTATTAGCTTTACAAATTATGAGATCAACATACTTATTCCATGACAAATTACGAGTGAAAACAACACCTAAAAACTTAGCTTCTGTAGAAACTGGAATGTGAATGTTATCATAACATATCTGCGAAATCTGAGGAATATTTTTTCCAAAGGCTATAATCTTACTTTTATTTATGTTTATATTAAGGTTAAGGTAGCCAAAATATGACTTTAGTTTTGACAATGCACAATTAAGCGAATTTACGATTTTATTACAGTCTTTGTTGCTATAATACACTGCTAAGTCATCGGCAAATTGCAAATTTGATACATCAGATCCTAAGACTGAATTTATTTTATGTATGTATAGGATGTATATCAGTGGACTTAATATACTTCCCTGACAGGTGCCTTTAAATGATAGTCTTGGACCAAATATCATGTTTTGATGCTTTGTATAAACTTTTCGACCATGGAGGAAATTAAAAACCCAATTTATTATTTTCCCAGGTAAACCAACAGATGCCAGTTCGTGTTGCAGAATGGAATGATCTACATTGTTGAAAGCACCTGTGATGTCAAAAAATATACAAGCCATTGATTCATTTTGATTGAGAGCTTTTTGTATGTCTAATTGCAAATGGCATATACTTTCTCGTGCACTATGGCCGCGACGGAATCCAAACTGGTTAGTAGGCAGAATATGATTCTTTTCAACAAAAAACTCCAAGCGTTGTTTAAGTAGCTGCTCAAATATTTTCCCGACGCAAGAAGTTAAAGCTATTGGCCTGTAAGAATCAGGATTGTTTTTTTCCTTTTCTGGCTTTAAAATAGGTATTAAGCAATCAATTTTCCAATCAGGTGGTATGTAGTTTTGATCCCAGAAGTAATTAAAAATATGTAATAGTGTTTGCATGCCTTTTGGACTTAATTTTTTCATGAAAGCATAAGGAACGCCATCCAAACCAAAAGCAGTATCTTTTCTAGTGATTATTGCTGATTTTAATTCTGGCAAAGTAAAAGTGTCTGTAAGAAAAGAATTGAATATGTTATATTGGAAGTTATCAGAATAGGAGTTGATACTATTTTGTACATAATCAGGAGTGTACTTTTTCAGAAATTCAGGAACCCATAAATTGTTACCTTTATTGCAGTTGAAATCAGAAGTTTTATTGAACCTTTTCATATAATTCCAGATCACAGACATTGGCGTATTTCTATTGAATCTTTGGCAAAGTTCAGCCCAGCTATTGCTACATTCTACTTTCAAGGTAAGCTTTTTTTGCGCTTGAAGTTTCTTAAAGTTAATGTAATTCTGTTCTGTCGGATCATGTTTAAAAGTTAGATAAGCCTCTTTTGATTTCAATACTACTTCATTACATTTGTTATTCCACCATGGAAGTGGAGGCCTGTTTTTCTTCCTTTTTGCATTTAATGTACTGCTGGATTGAGATCTGGTTGAAGGTAAAGCCTTCAGAATACTTTCATGCAAAATGGAAACAAAAGATTTGTAGGTATCCTCAGGAGAGTTAAAATTTATTTGAAAGTTTTGCAATAAATTATCAACTGACTCTGCATATATTTTCCAGTTAACTAGCCTGTAATTTGGAAACTTTAATGGTTCATCACCTATTAGGATTGTATTATTTTGGGATGTGTTGACAATATTGATTTTCGTTATTACAGGAAGATGATAGCTGCCTAATGGATCGTCGTGCACTGACCAATTACAACATAAAGATAGTGATGGAGAAACAATAGTTAGATCAAGTGCATTTGGACGCCAAGTATGCGTTCCAACTGTTGTCACCTGACCTTCATTCAGAAGTACTAGATTATTGTCATCAATCACGTCGAGAAGTTGCCTACCACGAGGTTTGATAGAACAACAACCCCAAGCAGTATGATGAGCATTAAAATCTCCAGCTAAAACCATAGGTTGCGGAATACTTTTCAATAAAGAATCTAATTTCGTACTATCAAATTTAGGCAGAGAACTAGAAGGGCAGTACATACTAACTATACTAATTTCTTTATTATTGCAAGTTTTAATCCTAACACAGATGTTTTGTAGAGCGTTATCAAAGTATGTTTTAATTTTCTTATAAGGGATGTTCTTATGTACTAGAATTGCTACGCCGTTATGCAAATTTCCTGTATCATTACGTTCTATTGAATATCCTTTAAAATTTATTTTTTGTTCTGGCCGAAGCCAAGTCTCCGAAATTATTGCAATATGAATGTTATTATCAGTTAGGAATTTGTAGAAAATATGTTGATTACATAGTATGCTCTGTGCGTTCCATTGTACTATATTTATTGTGCTTACATTATCCATTACTAAGTTATTGTTTTTTTGTTATCAGAGAATGTTTCCTGCAAAATAGATTTTATGCTGTTTGAAGTGATGTTTTCTTTGTTTTTGTTCAGTGATATGATTTTTACTATGCTCTGTACCATCAGGTTCATGAAAAGGTCTGAGTTTAGAAGGGTTGTGAATGATTTTGAGGGATTCAGATGGGGGAAAGATTTCTCATTAAATAATTCCGCGTACGGTACTGTCTTGGCCTTGATTTGTGCTTCAGTCATTTTTTGTTTTTTGATGGGGCACTGGGATGATATAGCGACATGATTGCCTTGGCAATTGCAGCATTTTGCGTCTTCGGGGTTTATAGCGCAGTCTCTGTAGGAGTGGGATTCTCCACAGATTGAGCATTTAACAGAGTTTTTGCAGAACTTAGATATATGCCCGAATCTTAGGCACTTTAGACATTGTTTGACAGGGGGTGTGTAAGTTTTTACCTCGTGGCGCCATCTGTCCAGGTAAACGTAGTCTGGAAGCTCAGTGGAGGCAAAGGTGACCGCCACCGTCTGCGTCGGCTCCTGGCTCACCTGACCGTCTGCCGCCTTCGTGCGGCGCATGAATCTGCGTACTTGGATGATGTTCCTTTTGCTGGCAATCAGAGTAAAGATCTTATAGTTCGACAATTCTTCTGGGACTCTAGTAAGAACGCCGGTCACTTCTGTGGTACCCGCCGGTATGGCTGCTGTCAGTTTTAGTTCATCGAGAAACTTTTGATTCGTGAGGAACATATTTGCGTTGTTTGCGTTGTCAAATACTATGCCAACTTTGAATTTATTGATGATGCGCATATGCTTTATCCCATTTACGCTGTACTTTTGCGTATTTCTGGAGACTGCCATTCTTGTGCCCTCAGAAATAGGCCTCTCGTCATCGTGGGTCAGAAAAACAATGTATTCGATATTACCTAGATTGTCCGGGTATTTACGTGTATAGGATTTCGCCTTGTACGTGATGTATTTGTTCTTTTCGTCAATGAACTCCGGGTCAGAATCGGAGTCGGTCGTCGGATGTCCGCCGTCATCGTCGAGGGCCTGCTCGGCCGCTTTTCGTTTCTTGGGCTTTTGACGGCCCATTTTTGCGTTAAAACCGCAGTAGTCGAGGGATTTTAACACTAAAAATTAATAAATACTTTTCCCACAAAAAAAAATGCGCCTTTCTTCATTCGAGGTTTCCCGCCCTTTTTACAGTTTTTTTTTTACGTGATTTGACAGCTGTCAATATAGATAAAAAAGCACGAGTTTCCTGAATCGAAATTTTCATTCACCTATTCATCATCATCCATCACATCACCAATAAATGGACAGCCACTGATAAGTGTAAGTGATTGGATTACTAATCAGCGAAGTAAGGCGAATAGAAAAAACACAAAACCCACCCTTTACACTTCTCAAAATGAAAACGGGTCTTATTTAGCACGCGAACGCGAGTGTAAAGCGGGGCCTTCACACCCCCCCCCCCCCCCCCCGCAGCGCAACGAGCACCCTACGAACTACGATACGAATACGAACGCAACTTCAACTTGCTTTGCTTCAACTGTCAAATCATATTCCTCTATCCACTATTTTTGATATTTTGCCTGGAGGAAAATAATGTAAAAAGTCCTCTAAAAACAAATCAATTGCTTAGTTCTCATTCCAATATTTCCAATCATCTGCAATTTTACTCACACATCAAAATGGAGGATGTCCTGGACGAAGTCGTTTCCTCGGAAGATCTGCAAGTAAGTGTTCTGTCTGACCGTTTTGTTCTTGGCGACTTCCAACGCTTTGTTGAGTAGGTACCTACCTAATGTGTGTTTTGCGTGTTTGTTGTTCAGAAGTTGGAAAAGGTGTTCCACGAGCAGCTCCACCAAGGCAAGGTGACCCATAAGGCGCAGTTCGAATATGCGTGGTGTCTCGTGCGGAGCAAGTACCCCACAGATATTAGAAAGGTCTGACTCACAACTATTTTATGAGTATACTTCATGATTATAAACCTGAATACAGGACATCGCAGTTGCTATCTCATAGATTTTGCATAATTTGTGCATCTTTGTAATAAAGTTGGAAATCTAATATTTTTAATTTCATCACAAAAACAAAGATAATGATAACAAAGAAGCAACTTGAACTTTGGCCTATATGCATAGATATGATTCTCAATTGCACAAAAGTGTATGCATGTATTTAAAATAAAATATAACAAGCTGATCCTGAATAAATAAATAGTGGCATTAGCATTACTATCCAAAAATATGATAATTTCAGAATTAGTTAGACTGACTCCATTCCGAATTTCAGGGAATCCTCCTCCTGAAAGAGCTATTCAACTCACATCCGGATGGCAAGCGTGACTACCTGTTTTACCTCTCTATCGGTAATGCCAGGATCAAGGAGTATACAAAGGCTCTTCATTATGTGAAAGCTTTCTTAGAGATTGAGCCTGCCAATCAGCAAGTGCTGGCATTAGAGGTGAGATCTTGGTGTAATTTATTAAGAATTGTTTTTGCTATTATTGTTTTAATCATTAAAAAGTTTAACTGGAATGGGCCCTGGACACGATCAAGTAGGCATGACAAGTCACTTGTCAAGTCTGTGATTGAAGAGAAAATTGATTGTTTACCGTGTAGACTTGAAGACTTGATCAAGTCACTTGACAAATATTGATTGATTACCACATAGACTTGAAGACTTGACTCAAGTCATGCCTACTTGATCGTCTCCGGGGCCCATAAGAAATCATGAATTGCTTGGTGCTGATCAACCTACCAAACCTAAGTTTTGTTTTAACATGTGAGTCATAAATAAATGTAAGTTTTGTTCACATACTAAATAAGAAGGGTAAAGAAAAGACATTGGAAACTTATCTATGAGTCGTTAAGATGATACTGTTTTATCACTTTAGCAATCAGTCACTATAATCTGACACATCTCAATGCCAGCTGTTTAGAGCACATCTGTTTAAACATAATCACTATTGTCCCTCTTCCACCCTTATGGGTAAAGGCTCCACAATTTATTGTGTATAATACCACAGATACTATAATATACTAATACAGATAGACCACCTAGAACAAAATATGACATCGGTGTAAACTGAGATGTTACGGAAGCTTCTTTAGTTCAAGGCTATTATCACTTGGTGCAGCACCATCGAAAAATTGCAAATACCACAAGATGAAGCGCTACGATATATAGAATTTCTTCTAAGATTAGCACCACCTAGAAGTATGTTAACTGAAAGAAGAAGTATGATAAATGGTGTTTAAAGTACAAATCTTACTCCTCTCGCCATCTCTGTTTTATGAAGGGTTACTAATTCTAATTTGTATGGGATGAGCACCCTGTGATAATACATATTTTCATGTTCCAGCGTCAAATCAACAAGCGAATGGAGAAGGAGGGTCTAATCGGCATTGCAGTGGCTGGTGGGGCTGTGCTGGCCATCGGAGGCCTGGTCGGGCTGGGCATAGCGCTCGCCAGCAGGAAATAGCACTGGGCCCTCATGTGAGTACCGCCACAACAGATTGATCATGTAGAACAAAATAATTGGAGATACTACAGAAGCTTCTTCAGTTGCACCACCATTGCAATGCTGTTGTGCAAGATGGCGCAAGGAAATTTAACAAAACTGCGGTTAGCATGATGAATGATAGATAAGAGAAAGATAGAAACCTAGTTAGCACTAATCTCGGTTTAATTACATTGACAATGCAATGTGCAATGACTATACCTGTCCAATGATATTTTGGCGTGTAGGGGGGCGTCACTTCTACGCTACCTCATGGCATGATCCTGTCAAAAATTGTCAGTTCCACCTGTCACCGCACGCGGAAAGATCGTTGGGAAACTGTACATTGTAGGCACTCGCCGCACGCATCGAATGCGCTGATGACGTCATCCGCAAGCGCTGGTGGAATCAGTATACCTACAGCATTTTACGGAAATGCGATTCGTGCGGCGCGGATTGGTGCGCGGCGTTGCATACGATTTCATATAAAGATTTATAATATGTGATGAGTGCGGCGCGTGCGGCTCCTGCGGCGCGTCTAGGTGCGCATCCACCTTCATAGTTCCATGCCACACGCACCTGAAGTCTGGGCGTATGCTGAGACGCAGGCCACGCAGCGTTCTATTCTATTCTATTTTAGTTTATGGCACTTTGTTGCCTATCGACAAATTCTGCCAGTGTCAGGTGTAAGGCTTGACATGGGTCAGACAAGCCGCGAGGTTAACAGGTTGATATAGCAAGGAAGGGCGTGTGACGTTTTTTGTTTGACACACGAGCTTGCCCTGACTTGCAAAACCTTTTCTGCGTGCGTTGTTGCGTCTCAGCATTGTTTACAGAGGTCAGTGGGCTGAAATTGATGATTTCTTTTTCGCTCTCGTTTCGTATTTAACATTTTTAATACTGACGGCTCGGGTCTCGTCTCGTTCTTGTTGTGACGTATATTGGTTTCCATCTACCATACAAAGTAAGCACATGACATGAATTAAAGGTAGTGTTCTGCTGGCATATGGACCGATTCAGCTTTAAATTATAATCATGGAATATGGTTATCGTTGTTGCAGAATGAACGCCTTGATAGGTGCTCATTATCTCCTCAAGAAGAAGGAGATTAAAGAGGACTAGGCGATCTCGTCCGAATTTAAACACACCAAAAAAAGTCGTCTAACGTAAAGCACATGAAAAACTACTAAGTATATATTACAAAAAAATTGTCACTTGGCTTTAGATGTACACTTGTGTAATCGTTTTTGTACAAATGTCTCACTTATAAGGAAATAAATTGTTTTTAAATCTATCGCTTTTTAAAAATATGTTTAACTAGTTTTTCGGCTGCCAAAAGATTAAACTTTAGTTTAGCTTTTAGTTTCTGTAAGCGTAATTATTAATATATTTAATTAATATGATACATTTATAGTTTATGTATATTATGTGTATTGTATTTAATTTAATAAGTTGATTAGACACTATTGAATAGTCATAAGAACATTGTGATGTATTATTATTTATTGATATTATGAGTTTGTGTAACGATTCCATAAAATAAATGTTTTCCAACGTTAACCATATGATCTTTTTCATGAAAACTTCTAGGATCACGAATAAGGAGTTTGGGCACAGGGTCGTATTTGAAACAACAATTCAAACAATTATTTTTATTATTCTTGTAGGTATATAATCGTGTGAAGCGGCGTACAACTAGTCTACGTAATGTACAGTGAGAAGGCTCCAATTATTTCCAAAATCAAATAAATACGAGCGAAGACAGAAAAAGTGGCAAGTTTGTCTCAAAAGTCTAACAAAGACATCGAAACTCGTGGTCACTCTAAAAGTAATTACAATAATTTAACAATTTAGAAAACGTAACAAACGCTGTAAAATACAAACTAATTCCAAACTTGTAAAAAATATCAGTCAAACAAAATTAACCTTTATCACCATCGGTGGTAAGTTTGTAATTAAACAGACACATTCTAAATCAACTAACTAAACAATTAACTTGTTTGAACCAAAAACTTATTATGCTTTTTAGCCAGTGCAGAGTCCTTCATCAAGAACTACAGAACTGATTACTAAAGTAAGATAAATGCCAAATATCATGCAAGTTGATAGAGGACGACCGAAACAGACCTCGCCCTAGACAACATCGTGAGAAAATAATCAAAAAAGTTTTACATGACTATTCATGCTAATGAGGTATAATTACACTATAATAATAAAGAAAAAATATTGAACTTTCAAAGTTCCAAAAGGTAACTAAATGTATGTATATCATATAATACGAAGAACATAATCATTGACTTACAGCCGTAATTGATAATAATATATTTCTCATACTTCACTGGTAATATTGTATAGTTATATTTAAAAACTTTGTGATCATTGAATGTGTAGTTTGCAAAAAATATATATATATATAATTTACTTGTTACTATAAATCTGGTGACTTCCTGTTTGTTGGTGATGTAATGGTACTATTGGTGTTTTAGTGCAATCTATCAAATAATCATATCGTCTAAATAAGTAGTAAGTAATTGAAAAGATAAAATATTATGTCTCATTTGTCACTCCTAATCAAGATAAGTAAGCACTCATTTCTCCTCTAAACAATTATTATTATAAAACTTATATATGTACACTCAAAATAATTACATACTATGGCAACACTGCTAACTGTCAACAAGGTTACTTGCAAACCAAAAACCACATTGTCCGTAACGGAACAATTTCACTAACACACTTACACTAGGTACTGATTAATAATTTTATTGAGATCTCCCATTTTGTGCTACCACTGCCAGACATAGGATACTGTCAACAGTGACAGTTCACATTTATAGTAATTGTGTGCCGAGTCCGGCCCTGGACAGATGTTATTGCTAACCAATCAATAGCACGGAGATTTAACAGAACGCATGTGATTGGTCGAGGTGCCGCCACTACACAGTGCCGGATTCAGATGTAATCAAACTTATGAGAACATCTCAACAAAATTATGCAAATGTATTTCACATAAAAATCATATAAAGATTAAATGCTTCACCTATTGCTCTAAACGCTTATACATAGTGTACTCTAATGTTTAGGGAAGTAAATATATTTGTGACTCGCTTAGAAATATTCTTACGTTTTACACTAAATTATTATAACATTGTACTCTAAAAAATATGTATAAGTATTGAAGGCTAACATGAGATTGTAATCACAGTAATTGTTATTTAAGTAATGAGCCTACATCATTACCACAAAATAAACCTTCCACTGTCTATTTTACGGTTCACATTTGTTTACAGACCAACACAAATCAATCGCTACCCACATTTATTTATTTACAACTCTGAAGGCAACATCAAGGTATACTTTATTTATTGCTTTTGTTTCTAGTTTTGTTATGTACTTTACATATCACGTCCCCTTTTATGTACACTCCAAATCGTGTTAATAATGTATCGGTTATACAAATTTGAACTATCGGTTCGCATTAATAAGACTGTTTTAATCTCCCTGAATAGTTTTTCAGTCTCAAGGCAGTAAGACGTTACAAAAAAGACATTTGCCGCCGAAAATGTTTTTCTTTAAGATATTTTCGCACACAATTTGTATAATATATTTAACAGTTAGATTTAAGCTCTGTTATATTTGTTCGTATACAAAGGATTACAAAAGTATGTGCTCACTCGTCCATCATCGTCCGATCAGAGGTTATATTCATTACTCGCTACGCAGTGAGTGACGCTACGTGTTCTCTACAGAGTGCGCATTCTATACAAACAAACCGATAAGGTCGTACACCTAATGGCAGCTCTAACAATCACCTAATGACTGGTATATATTTACCTACACAATATACTCTATATATAAATGCAATCTGAAAATGCATAAAACAACAGTTTATTATATCTATAAATTGTATAAAATATTAAATAAAATCTATTGAAGTGAGGTAGATGGATGGAATTTCATAATTTGTGTGGATATTTATATATGTTTTATGACGCCGTGATTGGCCCGAATATTGAGGTAGTTGGATGGAATTACTATGTAAAAGGTGCCCTACACACTAACCTCGTGAGGGACCCTTACATACACGATACAAAAATACTAAACGTCTAGTCTCATTATTACCCTACTAACAAATAAACAAAAATATCTCAATATGTGGCGAGTAGTCTTCTACGTGAGGATCAATACTACTAATATGGCAAAATGTGTTTTATGGCTTTGTGATATCACAACGGGTTAAGTACGAAAGTAAATTCTCACTACAACGTTCTAAAGTGACTGAAAACAAACCTGACGATTCCTGACATATTCTGATACAAACATACCTGTTTCTACACTCATATAACCCTATTAAATTAAGGGCAATGCTCATCATACTCATATTAAATTCAGTGTCTCTACACCGGTAAATCTTAAAACTACTTTACATATACGGAAATGGCACCGACGACATTCCACGGGTCAACAATTAACCGATACTAACAGCGAAACGAACGACCTAACTCACGACAAAACATAACACTCAAGCACCTTTGTGAAAACCATTAACGTAATATTGTCCCTATACAATGGAAACGCAGTCTACTGGACTATAATATAATGCAACTTATTGCGGCTTACCGTACAGCATCCGGAGGGAAATAATGCATATCGGGCTTTGAAGGGAGTTCCCATGTGGTAAACAAGTGACAAGAACAGCGCTTTGGAAAGCCGAAACTAGCATCTTCGAAATCCGATTTGCATTCTTTACAACGGACGGCTACTGTGATCAACCTTTAAAACAGCGATGTTATAGTCGCCTTATAAGGTATGCAAATGCAAAATACTAATACACTACATAATTCACTTAATAAATCATGCCACATGCTAGAAATGGGTCCAAACTTTTGAGATAAAAGTCCAAAAGAGAAATCGACGAAGCTATTCTACGTCTTTTCCCTCATTGTCTTAAATCATGATGTGACCCATCTAGCTTTCGTATCGTCCTGCGGCAAGCATTTACAAGTGAACATACCTGTGCCTAAACCGTTCATGAAAGGTCAGGAACCGTTGGATTTCATGACGCGTTCTTATTGTTTTCGTCTTCTGAATAGTCGCATTCCTCTAGACCGCTGTGGTCCTGGTCGATCTCAGAAGGTCGTCTGTCATTGTCAGTGTACTCCTTGTTGTAATAGTCCTTTTCGATTGTCTCCTGCTGTTTGTCGTCGCTCTCGCTGATGCTGTGGCGTTCTTTACCTGCGATCAATAAAAAGTAGATTATTAACTACCACTTCTAACAAGCGGCAGCAGAAACGGCCCTGAGGAATACCCCTAAATAATAACCCGAATAACCCGAAAGAGAAGAACCGAGTAAACAGTCTTTTTGAGTATTCCTGAGAATGTCAATAACGCGAGAGCTAATTCGCTTTTGTACTTAGGTCCCTAGGAAGCGTTGTAAAACTATAAGGAAGAAATTCATAAGGTCAGAGACTGAGAACGGAAGTGAAATAGTTGAAGAGTTGAGAGTTCCATAAAGGCCATAGTCACTTGAGAACATCCAGGCTCCTACTCCAGCTGGTGCAGGAGTTGGGAAGCCTGAATTAGAAGGACAGGCCCAGGGGAAATGCACAAAGGTCCCGCACAAGTGAGCCAGGGCACCCCCTGAGATAGAAGAGAAATAAGTCACCTAAGTCGAGCGGTTCCTCGGAGTCGCGCATGATGTCCGGTTTCCTGGAGTCGGTGTACTGCCGCTGCATTTGCTTCAGGAAGTGCTGGTGCGCCAGGTTGGCGGGGGGCGGGGGCAGTGAGCCCATCTGCGGGGAGGGCTCGTCGTACGTCTTCCGGTCGACGTGGAGCGCGTTCATCTGGGCCAACTTTGCGGCGTTCATGCCTGTGGGAGACAGTTAGGATTCTGATGACTACAAAACGTTTTGCCCAGCAGTGGGTTGTTGTCTGAGTATGATAATGATGATGATACTAAAACTTTTGACAAGTTTCATATATACTTAGTTAAACCAGTTTTTCGTTACGGTTCCCTGCATAAAATTGAGATTAATCTTACCCCTGAGAACAGAAACTGCCTGTAATAGTTCCTATCATAAAGTAAAATTTTGTTCCTACATAATTATATGATCCAACCTTCAGCCAAATCTGTCTGTAACCCTGAAATGCGACTTGTAAACAAACAATACCTCTACTATGGTGTTGCGGTTCAGAGCTCCGCCTCTCATGCGAGAGGTCCCGGGTATGAATCCCGGCTGAGGCAGAGAAATAATTCACCAAGTTAAAAACTAAAAAAAAACGACTCCAAGACCTAATACTTCTTCCCCAGTCGGGATGAAAATGTCGTCTATAAAGACGATATGTGCCTGCGAAATCTGTCTTTTGACAGTAAAATCCATAATATTAAATAATTTAATCGAATGTACGATCATTACAGACAGAATCTATCGCATAACAATGACCATAAACACCACAAAGCTATAATAAGGCAAAACGTCATTTTGTTTACCTGGATGACTTAATAGCTTTCAGTTTATTGTATGTAGAACACTAATTACTGTACCGATTACTTATACTGACCATACTGTGGGTCACCCTTATATTTTTTTTTGAAATCGGTCCATAATAGTACAAAAAACAACCGAATTCAAAACCCCGTACTTTTGTGACGTCTTTTTATAATATGTGCATGGTTTAAAAATCTAAGAAACATCGTATGATTTGTCTCTGTTTTATGTCGATATTTCGGGTGGATAAATGAATTTTAAAACAACAACAAAAAAAAAGTTTTGGTGAGCAGACCAACTTCACTCACCAAAATCATTCTTACCAATATACTGCAGATAGGTGTCCAATATGGCGGAACCGCCGCCGAACCCTGGAGGGTACTCGTCGTGTTTCATTCCCGCCAGGCCATGCGGCAGACCCTCCAGGGTCTTCGCGGACACCGCCCGGACTGCTGGCAGCTTTGTGATGGTCGTGTTCGCGAGGTTGTTTATGTCTGTGGGTAGGAGATCTTTGTTAATTAATGATGGCCGTACCTGAAGTCATTGATGATGAAATGGTTTGGAATGGTTTTCGCATCCATTACTTGGATCTGAATAGTTGTTTTAGTTAGCACCACACGTTGGCACTTTCAATAAGATTTCTTCTTTGTTTCGTCTTGCTTTTTTATTTGTGAAGTATTGCAAACCCAAAAACTTTTGATGTAATAGATATGCAGAGTTATCCGCGGTTTTGAACGGTCGTTCCTTAGCTCTTACCGTTCCTGGCTATTAATGGAGTGCGACATATTACTACGGATACTAATAAAACCAAGCAGTTCAACAAACTCACGTGGAGGCGAGACCGGGAGGTTGTCCTGATACCGCGACTGGCTGAGGTCGTCATTGTCATTGTCTCCACAAACTGAGCTGCTCTCTGAGGCGGCTGACTTGGCATCCAGCTTGATGTCCGACCGTCGTGGTCCGGTGGGCGAGGCGCGGGCTCTGAGCTGCTCTGGTGACACCTTCAAACCCGCTTTTGCTAGTAACCTGGAAGTAAGGTTAAGTTTAGATCAGATTCCATGATCAGATCTCATCTAAAAAGTCAAGTTTGGGCAAGCTCTAGATTTGGAAAAGTCTCAAGTCTTTTGAGAGAGGGATTGTTTTGGGCAAGGACTATTTTGCACCAGAAGATGATGATTAATCATAATTATAGAAACCTTGGGCATCGATTTAATTAACTTTAACCAATTGGAAAAGAGGGATGAAGTCTTGAGTGTTCCTCTGCCACCTCGTATTGGAAAACACGTGCTTATGTTCGTTTGTGAAGTAAATGTATACTTGAGAATACTGTCATAATACACAAAACACAGCAATAACAAATTATATACAGAAACAAGTAGGAAATAAAATATACACAGGACAAAAAGAACAGTAAAAATAAGATCGGGCAGAACGGCGCCATGAAGTGTGTACCGCAACAGCGAAACGGCTCCGACTCAGCATGTGTTACAGGATCTCCAGGAGATTCTGCACCGCTGATATTCTGTCGGTACCTATTAGAGAGTGAGTAAGTAAGTGGTACTTACTGGCTGGCCAACTCCGGGTTGAACTTGGTCGGCATCTGCAGGACCGGCAAGTCTTTAGTGGAGATGCCGCGATGTTGCCGCGACATGTGCGAGTGCAGAGAGTTGCGAGACTTGGCCACTGTTCCGCAGAGCACGCATCTGTGAGATATCGGTTTGGTGAGATTGGTGATGAGGTGGGGGACGCCTGCTGAACACGGATCGGTCCTCTATGGTAACTTTCACCTTCACCCGTATCCCAGTGTTTGGCATTGTTTTGGGTAGGAGTTGTAACGATGAATGAAGTCGGTTAATTAATTGTTGTCTCTACGTCGCTCGGACCCAACGTCGCTCCCTGGTCCACTCTCGTGTCGCTACGATGCTCCACCCTCGATGAATGAATGACTATGGTCGACTAGTCGGGTATAATAACGGGATTCTATTTATTTCTAAATATAGAATTTGATAGCAACCCTTAGATTCAACTTCGATTTTAGCTATGCGTTTTTGCAGGCCATACGCAATGCAATTTCTTTTACTATCTTTCTTTAACTTAAAAAATTAAGATTCTATGGATATGTCGTGTCGCCAATGTGGCCATATCAGTTCAATCTTAACCTGCTGTAAAAACTACTGACCTGTATCCGGGGCAGACTGTGTGTTTATCTTCAAGGTGAGTCCTGAGGGTGTGGGCAGAGCGGTAGATCTTCCCGCATTTAGGGCAGGGTCGAGGGTCCGTGGCCCTAACGCGGAGCAGGTCTTGGGACCTTCGTGATCCACCTGGTGATGAAGAAGACTTTGAGCTATGTGGAACACAGTCCATGTTTGAATGTGTTAGTAGGCACTTTTTGTTTGACTGCTTACCTTATGATTCTACTTCAATATCTTTGTGGGAGGAATTCAAAGTTGGTGTTCTACTTCGTAGTTTTATTTATACTCGTATGTATACCTATATTATATAAGCAGACACTTTGTTTAGGTAAAAATTAAATAATTACGTATATTATTATATCACTAATACAATCGTAACTAGTATCGTTTACTCACATTGAACATTTGGTTATTGGAATAGTTAAGGGGGAACGCCCACGTGTCATTGTAATATTATTCTTAAAATAAATAAATGCCTACACAACAACTCAGAAATAAGGAACACCTATATTTTAGGCCTCTGCTGTACAAACGACTTACTATCTTTATTTTTGGTTTGTGCTGGATTGCATTGTAACTCGTGTGCGTTCTCTCTAACTTGTAGTTTTATTTTGCTTAAAATATTTCTAATTTTAATTTACATAAGATATATGAGACTATGCCTCAAAGGCAACAGGAACAGTTTTCACTACGCACTAATGTTTACCAAATGTTTCCCATTTTAGAGATCTCTACTAAAACCTGCTTCTAACCATATCTTTGAATTAAAATTTTCAAAAATTAAATTAATTTTTATAATACAGACTTATTTTATAACAGATCTCAATGAGTAATTAATAATGCCAGAAGCATTTCTTCAGAATATATTTGGTTAGAAGCAGAAAGTTGTTTAAGCTACTAAACAACTAAAATTATTTTTAAGACTTTCCTACACTGACTAGATATGTTTTGAATCGTGCACTCTGCTGCTG